>CAUYLG010029902.1:0-25478 GCA_963573385.1 Cacajao melanocephalus
CTATCCACTTTAATCTTTTAAAATTGGCCACTAAAGACCAATATTCACCAGGAATATCCTTTTTCCCAAATGTAGGAGTGTTTCCTCAGTTTCCTTTTGTGCTCATTCTGGGCCAGTCATTACTGATATTGTGGATGACTCACCTGGAGAAGCCCTGTGTCCCCACTCCTGACTTCTTACATTAACCCCATTCCATGCTTCCAACATTGTATAGTCACATCCACTAATACTGAGCTGGACCTGAAAATCAGCTTGTCCTTAGTGATCATAACATTATACGTGTGCATTTGCCTGTCACCTATGTTGTGCGGCCCTTTGGCAGGAGTGTGGCAGGGGTGTGGAGGGTGAAGCCATCTCTCCTTACTGCTGTCCAGGTGGTAGCTGTTCTCACCCTCCTTGTCTGATCCTAAACCTTCTCTGTGGGTCCTTGCCATTCTCAGTGGCAACAAAGGCGGGGGAACAATGTAAACGTCAGAACACTGCCATTTCTAGCAACTCTAGCAAAATTCCTGAAGCCACTCACCACCAGGGTGAGGTCCACCTTCTGCTCCTGAGGATTATGACCATGCAGTAGAGCAGCCTCCTGACAGTGGAGAGGAGAGCCCACACCTCTAATCATCCGCACCTATCTCATTTCTACAGCAGTGACTCAGCATGGCTGCTCCACTCAGGATGGTCATCTCAGCCAACTGCACAAAGCATGTCACACAGATTTGTCATCTCAACACCCATCCCAGAGCAGAGCAAGCCCTTCCTGTAGGTCTGCTGCTTAGCAAGATAGACACCAGAAACACACTTTCTTGGTCTCCCTAGCAGCAGGGGTGCAGGCATGTGACCTTGGCTCAGCAAGTCAGCTGCATGAGAGCAGGCTGTGGAGTCACTCAAGGCATCACCCTGCCTGCATCCCATCCACCATCCTCTCTGGCCTCCCTAGAGAATGCATCTTCCACCCAGTGTCTTCCACCACTTCCATCTTCTGATTACACCAGCATAGATGGTTTTCTACAACAGTAAAACTCAGATTTTAACTGGTGTAGGTCAAAAGACATTCTCTCCTCTCCCATGGATGCCTGCACTAAAAAGTAGGATTGTAAAAGTGTAATTACAAAAAGTTGATCCCATGCATACACCATAGTCATGAAGGGCTGCTGGAGTGACTCACAGTCCCAAGAAAACCTGCTGGTGTAGACTTGCTGGGGCACTGCTGGACTTTGGGCTCTGGGGGTAAGAGCTGCATGCATTCTGTTCAGCAAGGAGGTCCCAGTGCCCAGTGTGGAGCCTGGCACAGAGGAGATACTCAACTAAGAGTTGCTAAGCTAAATGGCTGGGGCAGAGGGGAGACGAATGGGCATCCCAGCGGGGTGAGAGAAGGCAGGGAAGCAGGTAAAAAGTATTAATAGTATTACTCTCCAAAACTTCATTTCCACCAAAGAGCTTAGAGATGATAGAAACCTAGTCCAAATTATTCTCTTCTACTCTATTAGACCACACAGGTATAAGAAGGGTGGAAGGCAAGTCAAGGAGTGAGGGTCTGAGTTTACTCTGATTCTTTTTTAATCATAAGCAATGTCAATCCCATTGATAGTCAATCCGTACAGCCCCACAGGGTATTCTCAGCACAGTACAGGGAGACATGTGCTCTACTGTGCTGTCACGGACAATGAGTTCATTACCTGACATGCAGACACACAGATAGGCTGTTGGGAAGATTGAGAGCCCTCTTTTTCTCTATTCCTGTTACAGTGCTGGGTACCAATTCTCCCAGATGATCTGGAATTTTAAAACAGGCTGCAATGAAGACAGAGTATATAAAGTTTCTTCCTTTACCCTATGCCTATAAATTTAAGATTTCTACCACCAAAGCTAGGAGGGAAGGAAGAAGAGAGCATTTACCAGACAACATTTTTTGAACAAGCTATTTTTGGACAGTTTATATCTAATCTTATTTAATGCTTCCATAGCTCTGTGACATCCATATCATCAACATTATCATTATCATACTTTTTAAGAGAAGTTAGAAAAGTTAAATAGCATATCTAGCAAGTAATTAAGGAAGGTAGATTTGAACTATGGCCTCTGGTCCCCTGTTCGGAGCACCACTGTGACTCCGGGCTGCTTCCAGAGGCATTTCCAACCTGTCTGCCATTTTGTAATATGCACCATGTCCCATCAGACTAAGGCTGGGCTGTTCCTGCATGTTAATCAAAGCAATTCCAAGTCCTAACTGGGGAAGGAGCATCTCTAGACATAGATGATGCATTGCTATGTTAAGTTCATTGTGCCAGGCATTTCTCTGATTGCCTGGAATATAGATGTGAACACGACAGAACGTGTTCACAGGTGAGGAGGTGAGGAGAGGGAATGTGGGGTACATCTCCCCCCTAGATCAATACTCTGCCCCTCTACCCACGGCCATGGCGCTCAAAAGCCAGCCCCTTACCCATGGCCACAGCCCTCAACATGCCTACTGCCACCATTAACCCTTTAGGTCAAAGGGTGGTGAAGGCCTCTTGCAGCTGCTAGACCCTGGGTTTTCCCCTGTCCCGTGTTGCCCACATTAACCCATCCTACTCTGTAGATAGCCCCTGATTAAACTCCCTTCAGCTGCACCCACTGAGGGGTCCCTGCTTCCTGATGGGATCCAGATTCGCAAACTGGTTCCCAGAAAACAACCAGGAATGGGGGCTCTTACCATAGGCTCATGGTCCAGAGCTTCACTCCATAGTGTTCTGGTCCCAGGACTCTGAGAAGACAGATCCTATACTTTAAAACTTTCCCTTTTAATTGATATCTTTAGTTGGCTAGTATTGATATTTTCAAATGTAAATTATCTTTACATTAAAACATTAATAGTTTCTTTGTCAGTTCAGTGGGGATAACAAGAGAACCCACCTCTGGAGTTGGTGTAGAGACTAAATGAGTTAATGCACACATACATACAAGGAAAGTGCTCAACGGATCAGCTATTTCTGCTCCTATCATTTATTTTTGAAATGATTCCTTTATTATGAGTTCTATTTCTTACATGGCACAGCTAAGGCTTCAAAGAAAATACCCAATGAATAAAATATGTTGCTAGAACTCCAGGAACTAGGATGTCACTGGAGTACAGAAACCTATTTAATTGTGTTTGATACAGCCTTTCCCAAACATTTTATGGATGCTATTAACATTTCCTGGAATCATTAACATTTTCCTGGAGCTAATGTTCTTCAGAAATAATTTGCAAAGGATTGGTTTGTTGGGTTGATGACTTTTGCTTCTTCTCGCCTACTCTTGCTAGAAGTGGCATCCTGGGTGGTGGATGGATGATAGGAGGGACAATTGGAGGTGGCTACTGTCCTGAGAGGGCAGCTTGGCTGGTGCTGGGGAACTGTGGGTGGCATGGGGCTCTGGACTTCCCCATGATAGAGACAAGGGGTGTGGGGCTACCTCTACCTCCTTCTCTAGGACATGGGTGGGAAAGGAGGGTTGGGACTGCCTTCCTTACAAGGTAGTCCTGTCAGATGACAGCTTGGCCTGCGGGAGGTTCACTGTGTAATAAAATCTGCAACCTACAGAATTGAAGAGGCAGTCCCGATGAGCATGAAGGGAGTCCATGAGGTGAGAGGCGGTGGCGGGCAGGTGTGCGGGAGCAGGTGGTGGGCATGCTCACTCCTGTTGACTTCAATTTAAAGATGTATTTTTCACCTTTCATTTTGAGCCCTATGTGACATTAATTCCTTCAGAATATCTTTCTTTTCAGCTGGGAATTCTGCTTTCCAAACATATATTTCAAAACAGGATTATTGGGGGAAGTCCATTTTCATTGCACAGAGTTTGTGGAGTATGTCTCTCCTACACTCTGCCTTTATCCAGTTTATTATAGAAGAAAATCAATACTATACAATGGTCTTCAATACGATATAGGAAATGGCTCATTTTTAAAATAAAATCTACTGAGACTGAAAACTGTATACATAATAAATAGGGTAGGTCATTACCCAGAATTGATCTCTCTTTTTGTAAGAGATTTTATTTGGTTCTTCAGGTTTTATTCATGAGGAGGACAAGCAGAAATGTGAGAAATGCAGAAATACTTTGGTGTAGGGTGACATCAACTTTCTCTGAGAAGAATGCAGAGTGATGCCCACTTCTTCCCTGGAAGCCTCCGGGCCAGTCCTGCCGGGACCTGGGTCTTGGTTGGCTCAGGGCACAGAGGCCCAGGGCTGCACAGTGCTGGATCTTAGCACTGTGGCTTGGAGTGTCACTGCACCCATCCCAGCTGCCACAGGGCAGCCTTACCACATCCAGACTTCCTTAAACACCTGCCTCTATGGGTGGGCTTGGAGGTTGTGATATACTGCAAGCCTTTTCACATTCTTAAACAAAATTCATTTATCCAACAATCATTTATTACCAATCTGACTTTTAAAATGAGATGAAGAATTGGAATCTTGCTATTTTAATTTGCATTTGCCAAATGACTAGTGAGACTGGGAAGTTTTCACCTGATTATTGGCCTTTTGTATTCTCCTGGGATCTCTTATCCATTCTTTGAATGCGTTCACCTGACTTTTTCTTATTATTTAAAATCTTTGAGGGAGCTCCATTCCAGAATAACAGGAATTCATCTTATGACAGAGGATGTAGTAGGCAGAATAACGGGCTCAAAAAAAAATCCAGACCTTACTCCATCAAACCTGCGGATGTGTCAGATTCCATGGCAAAGGGGAGTGGAGGTTGCATGCAGGTGCAGCTGAGGTTACCTCTGAATTATCTGGGTAGGTCAAGGTCATCACAGGGGCCCTTATAAGTGGAAAAAGGAAGCAGAAGAGAGATCCAGAGAGACGGTAGCATAAGAGGTCTCAGTCCAATGCTGCTGGCTTTGAACACGATGAGGAATATACCACAACCAAAGAATGTGACCCCCTCTGGAAGCTGGGAAAGGCAAGGAAACGGACTCTCCCCTGGAGCCATGAGGAAGAAATGCATCCCTGTGAGACACGTGTCAGACTTCTGACCCCTGGAACCATCAGATAATAAATCTGTGTTGTTTTTATGTTATTACATTTGTGGCCACTGCAATGGAAAACTAATAGCTGAGAATCTTGTGAGTGCATTCATTTTCTTTAGACTTACCTCTAGCATCTCAGGGATGCTTCACTGAAGGATACGCTCCTAAACAGAGACTGTGCGATGATTCCTGCATGATGTCTTCCTGTACAACCTGGGCAATGACTCTCACACAGCATATTCCTAAATACAGATTGTTCATGGCTATTGTATGATGTATTCCTAAATACAGACTGTGTGACGACTTGCAGCTCCACCTTCCACACTTCTCAAGACAACCAAAGAGGCGCCCGCCAAGGCCCATGTTTTCAAACACAAGCTACTGATCTGGTACCTTAGGGTGCAGTGCTTACTCAGAAACGTGAAGAGAGACAGGAGAATTTCACGGTTAAAGGAATGAAATCCAGTGTTAGAACATTAGGGCTCAAGTCCCAACCATGTCATTTATGGCAGAGCAAATTAATTGACAAGTATAGAATGGTGAGTTGCACCATGACACATTTGTCCTTTGTAAGTACTCACAGGACATGATCAAATTTGATCATATGCTGATTAACAAAGCAGGATTCAAAACATCTCAAAAGGTTGACTATTTTCTCTGATCACATTAAGTGAGAAATAGCAAAAGTAAAATGCAAGAAAATCCTCGTTGTTTCACAATTAAGCAAATAACTTCTAAAGGATTCATGTGTGAAAGAAGATTACAAGTGAAATTATAAAACATTTCTAACTTTAAGAAATGAATAAGATCATATTAAAGTTTGTGAAATAAAGCTGAAAATGCTTGAAAGAACACATATAACCTTAAATGTACATATTTTTATAAAGGTTCTAGAAAAACAGCAGCAAATTAAATCCAAAAATGTAGATTAAAGAAAACAATAGATAATAATACAAAGCAATGAAATTAGGAAACTTTGAATATGTTAAATTTTGTGTTGGTTTATTATATTAATTTTTTAATTACTTTAAAAAGGAAAATTATAAAAATGACAGTAACGTCTGTATCCAACAGTGTGCACCTGAAAAATGTGTCCAGTCTCCTGGCCTATATCACAGGAGGGTCCAGTGCAACAAAACTGAGACAATAACCTGATGAATTAGAGACACGGGGTGAGCATTCCCAACCTGAAAATCTGAAATCCACATGCTTCAAGTTCAAATATGATGATCAAAGGAAATGCTCATTGGAGCCTTCCAGATTCCATATTATTGGAACAGGGATACTCAACAGTAAGTATAGTATAATGCAAATATTCCAAAATCTGAAAAACTTGAAATTCAAAACACTTCCGGTCTCAAGCATTTCTTATGAGACAGTCAACCTGCAGTAGCACCAAAATTTCATTTTTTAGAGTGTTAATTTCTGACCACTTACCATGAAAATTCAAAAAACAGATAAATAAAAGAATGTTTTCTAAAGCAGGATAATTATATGAAGAAATATCCAAATGAGTTGCCTATCTTCCTTTGATTCTATTAACTGAAATAAGATAGAAATCTGGGGACACCGCGATACAGAGACCAGTCAGTGTGTTCCCTACCCCATAGAAGAATAAGTATTGTTGAGGTGTTATTTTCACTGAATCACCTGTCTGCTCAAGGTGCTCTGTCTCTGAAGGTTCAGACAGGCAAGAAGGACAACATGGCAAAGCGTGTATGGCACAGACGCAGTGACTTCCCTGCCGCCAACACGCGAATTCCATGGGCTGCTCCAAAAGCAAGGCACTTTAATTAAGTCTCTGTCCTGTGGGGCAGACACCAAGAGCCGCTGCTCTTTATGCTACGGGTTGGGTTGTTTCCCTGAATGCCCAAGCAGAGATAGAGATGTGCATGGCGGAGGTGGGTCCTCAGGATGAGTACCCGGATGGAGGCTGGGCCAGGACTGGGTGGAGAGAGAAGCTGTGTGCAGCAGCAGAAATGGCCTCAGCCCATCCCACAGGCAACTCTGGAGCTGAGGTGAATGTGCAGAGTCAGGGCGAGGAGGACCAGCCTTCCCAACTCGGCACTGATCAGTTGTTCCATGCAAGGTTCTCCTGAGGAGGGACTGGTGCTCGTCTTCACCCGAGAGCTCAGCTGCAAGATGTCAGCCTTCAAATTCCCAGACATTAAGAGAAGGAAGTCGTGAAGAGGAGAGGTTCTGGGCAGCACCCTAAAGTGTCCACTACACCTTAATCTGGAGTGGTTTGGTGATGACAGTCAATTCCAATTTCTGTGTTATCCTTGAGACATAAATAAAATATATTTGTACTTGAAAAAGGAAATATTGAACAAGAAACGTATGCCAGCTGTGTCAATGTGAGCAAGTAACCTATCCTCTGTGTGCCTCCACCTTCTCATACACAAATGCAGGCAAGACTGCCTGCTTCCTAGGGTGGCTTTGAAGAATAAAATGAGCTATTGTTTGTGGAGTTTTTTAAAACCTGCTGTCCCTTGGTAGCTCTTTGCTATTTTCCTGGACCAACTCACATTCTCAAAAGATTGCTTCAAAATTACAAATGCTTGTCCTCACAAAATATATGCACTATGTTATAACCAAGAAAGACGCTGAACTTGTACTACATTCTTTATTATTCATCATGGTTAACTTCGCTGTTAGCTCAGAAGAAAGAAGGATGTCCTTGAATTACAGTGTGAGCAGATCTCCTCAAGGGCTGTCATAGAACCTGCAATAGAGCTCTAACTCCTGTCCCCATGCATGCACAGGGACAGCAGACACAGAGCAGAGTCCCCATCCACAGAGCCTGACTTGTCCCCATGGACATAGAGAGCAGGGACTTCATCCACAGAGCCTGACCAGTTCCTGTGCACCCACAGGGACATAGACACAGAGCAGGGTTCCCATCCTCAGAACCTGACCGGTTCCCATGCACCCACAGGGATGGCAGGCACAGAGCAGGGACCCATCCACAGAATCTGCCCTCTTCCCTGTGACCACAGGAAGAATGGTCCTGGGGGAGTGACCCCAGAGACGCTGTAGTTGCACCTGCTCTTCACATACCCAACTTATTGCAGGTTTCTTAGATCTACATATGTTCCAAGCATTGTCAGACTAACTTTCCTAGAGGTACAGTTAACTTCCGAATGTATGTAGAGGTTGTCGTAAATGAAATGCAAATTTATTTTTAAATTTATAGCTGCTTTGTTTCAGTATACAGTTTTTTAACGCAAATATGCTGAATATACCACTACTTTTTATCTATGATCTTGGGAAACTCGCCACTGAAAAGGGTTATTCTTTGTAAAGTTCTGGAGTCACAACAATATAGGCAAAAAGATGGACTCCAGAGTCAGGTGGATGTGGATAAAAGTCTCATCTCTCCTCTGCTTGCTAGCCTTGTGGTCTTGGGCTGGCCGGTGCTCAGCTCTGAAGTTCTTTCATTTCACTGATGACACGTGGTGTGAGAATAGTCCCCATGGGGAGGAAATGAGACCATTCCCACGGGTGTCCTAGGCATGTGACAGGGACTCAACCACCACCTCCCCAATGACTATGGTTGACATTCATACAACTCTTAAACCTATTGTGAATTTCTGAATTCCATGACACCATCTCTGGAATGTCTGCCCACAGTCACATGGCCAGTTGGAAGTACCAGCTCCTTATGCTCAGCCCCAGGCTCAGGGGAGGCCCACACTCAGCATCCCCTCAAGCCCAGCTTATACTGGAGTGCTCAGTGAGCGCCCCAAGAGAAATTCCCTTGTTTTTGTCCCAGGACATAAAACATCCCTGACACTTCATATCCAAAGTGAGAAGAAGAATTTGCTCTAAATATAAAGTGAAACTCACTTTCTTTTTTTCTTCCTCTAGAAATTTTCCCTTTTAGTTGGATGGAGAGAGAGAGAGAGAGAGAGAAAGCTAGCAGGAAATATTTAAACAGCAATTAAGCTTCACAGAGGACTTTCATTGCTAAGAGCTGCCCCAGGCCGAAGCTTAGAGCAAGTTAATTTCCGGGGATTTATGATGCTATATAAAACCTATAGTTGCACATCACGGCTTAATAGATTAATTTTATTTCAGAAGGAGACTGTGCATGGCCGGGAGCTGAAGACTCACTCCCTGGATTACAGGGAGGTGGCCGCTCTCTCAGAGACTGTCCACCATAGCTTTGTGTCGTCCATCTCTGCCAAACTAGGAAATGAAACCTGCCTCAAGAGAAAAGAGACAAAAAATAGACAAATGATTACTTTTATTTTCCCATCCCCTATGTCACATTCTGGACCACACTTTAATTGAAATATTTTTCATGTCTCCTATGTCTTAATACAAGAGAGTTAGGTTGATCTATACATAATATCCAAACCTAGGAGTTTGGTTCCAACATTTGGGTTTCAGTTGCAATTTTTGAAGTTCCATGGCCATGGGAAATTCACTTAAATGTTCTGAGCTTTAGTTTCTTCCTCTGTACCAACCCTCCTCCCTGGGTTTGTTAGCACACTGATGCCCACTGATTTTTCTTGGCTAAAACTGAGCAACACAAATGCAAAAAATAAATACCATGTGTGGTGAAGAGCCTCTCTGGTGACTCCCATAATCTCTCCCTTTGAGAGTCATGCCCTTGATAGACAGACATGCCCTTGATAGTAGCCATGCCCTTGACAGCCATGACCTTGATCTCCAAACCCTTGATAGGCATGCCCTTGATATCCATGGTCTATCCTTGAATATAGGCTGGACCTTGTGACCCACGTAAGCCACAGAAGAGGGTGGGTGTGCAAGTTTCCCAGGACTGCTCTAAGAAGGTGTCACAAACTGAGTGACTTAAAACAACATTAATTTATTTTCAGAGTTCTGGAGGCTGGAAGTCCATGCAGGGTCATGCTGCCTCTGAAGGCTGTAGGGGAGTATCCTTCTTTGCTGCTTCTAGTGGTTGCCAACAATTATTGGTATTCCTGAGCTTGTGGACTCATCAAGCAGTTTTAGTTTTCAGAGCAGTTTTAGGTCCACAGCAAAATTCAGCATAAAGTATAAAGCTCATAAGCCTCCTGACCCCAGCCCCCCGCCCACCACACACACACACACACACACACACACACACACACACACACACAGAGTGCCTCCCCCACCACCATCCTGTGGCATCCACCCTGTGTGTCTGTGTCTTTGTCTGTCTTATGTTCATCTTATAAGGACACAAGTCACATGAGGCCCATTATAATCAATTACATCTGAAAAGACTACTCCCAAATAGAATCACATTCACGGATCCAGTAGACATAAATTTGGGGAACATACTCCTGGTTGGGCCAGGTGTATTTCACAGTGACTAATTTTCCCTCCCCCTGCCACAAGCACAAGGAGATTTTTCTCTGACCTTCACTGTTAGAACCCAGTAGGGAGTCCTGGGGGTAAAACAAAACCCCTGGGACTGGGTCCCCGTGCAGTTTTTAACTCACAGATTTGTCCATGCGGATCCTCAGCAATCTGTCAATTACAGTTCAGGTTTTCTTCATGGGTTTCTGCTCCAGCAAATTGTGACTCTTTGTATCCACCTGTCTCCCCAACATTTGGGGCAGCTGTTTTCCTGTGACCTCAAATCTCTGAAGGATCTAAGAATAGTTTTTATTTTCACTGTGTTGATTTTCTACAACCAAGTAGAGTGTGCCATTCTAATTAATTAATTAAGCATGAACAATTCAATGACCCCATGCATAGTTTCCAAGGAGGGCAACCTTTATGTGTGATCATGGTATTGAGTTTTTGTGCAGAGCAGCACTTCTTGACTTAAACTACACTAATTATTCATGAGCATGGTGACAAGATCAACAGCATGGGCTAGCCATTCCCAAGGTCGATCAGTCTTATTACCCATGGGTCTGGCATTGAGCCTGAGATATCGGTCAGCAGAACGTACATTGGGCCATTCTACTAATGTGAGATCATTTTGGGGGCCCATGATCATGCATCAGCAGTCCCCAGAGTGGCCAGTCTCATTGTGTGAGTGTGGCACTGAGCCCGTGAGTTCAGGTTGGGCTATTCGTGCTATGAGTGAGCACAATATTAGTTTGTGAACATGGGACAGCAGTTCCCAAAGGGATCTTCTTTCATTTCACATGAGCATGACATTAAGCACATGTGCATGGGGATGTAAATCTCTAGGTGTCTCGAAACAGGTGAACACAGTATGGAGCCTGTATACATAGCCCAAAAGATTTACAGTTGGGCGGTTCTCTTTATGGGTAAGCATTGAGCCCATGCACATGAAACCGCAGTTCCCATGGTGGGCCACTTGCCGCACAGGGCCCTGATTCATGTGCGTGAAGCAGCTGGCCACGTGGGGCCAGTGTCATTATACATGAGCATGACACTAAGCCATCAGCATGAGACAGATGTTCTCGAGGTGGACCATTTTCATTACAGGTGAGCGTGGGATTTGCATGGGATGGTATTTCCCACAGTGGGCTTCTTTCATCATATTTGAGCATGGGATTGATCTGGTATGCATGGCACAGAGTTTACAAACTGGAGCTTTGAAAGGAGAAATAAAGGCTCCAATCTGACAGTGATTTGGATTACTTTTGGTGTTTGGGGGCACCTGGTTTTGAGGTGCCCCTGAGGCAAGGGTGGAGCCTGGGCACTGCCTGGGCTATGATACGCATGTCCAGCACAATAGAGGCGGCGTGCTCATCTTCTCTTCCTGGGATGTGGAGCTATGGCCATTACATCCAAGCTGGAGCATGACCAATAGCAGTTACTGGCCTGAGCACCTCCCGCTCAGGCAAGGCTTCACAGCGCAGGAGCCACCAGTGGCCCTAATGTGGAGTCAAGGTGTGGAGAGGGCACAAAGGTGTTCTGTTTGTTCTGTTTATCCTTTCTCTGTTTTCTTTTTCCTGCCTTCCTCTGAGTTACTTAAATGACTTATTTTAGAACTCTATGTAGACTTATCTATAATGCGGGGCTTTTCATAGACTTTATTTTCAGAGAAGTTTTAGGTTCACAGCAAAATAGAGCAGAAAGTACAAAGCTCTTATGCCTCCTGCTCCCCACTAACACATCCCATCAGAGTGCTCCATTTGTTACAATCAAGAAGCCAGCATTGACTCATCATTATCACCCAAAGTCTGTATTTTACATTGGGGTTCATTCCTGGTGTTGGACAAGGCGTATTTCACAACAACTACTTTTCCCTCCCCCTGCTGGAAGCACAAGGAGATTTTTCTCTGACCTTCACTGTTAGAACCTGATTGGGGGTCCTGAGGGTAAAACTCACAAAACCCCTATGACTGGATGCCCCTGCAGTTTTTAACTCACAGATTTGTCCACACGGAGCCTCAGCGATCTGTCAATTACAATTCAGGTTTTCTTCATGGGCTTCTGCTCCAATGAGTTGTGACTCTTTATATCCACCTGTCTCCCGAACGTTTGGGGCAGCTGTTTTCCTGTGACCCCAATTCTCTGAAGGATCTAAAAATGATTTTTCACTGTGTTCCTCTTTTTACTTGTTGCTAGGACAGAGGGATGACTTCAAGCTCCTTACATGAGGACTGCAAACCGGAAGTTCTCTCTGGAGTGTTTTAAGGCATATCGCTTTCAATAGATTTTCTAATAGTTGCTCTGGGTATTTATATAGGAAGAATAGATATATATACATTCCTATATTTATGTATATATAGGATATTTATATAAATATATATTTATATATTCTTCCTATATAAATACCCAGAGCAACTATTTTAATATATATATATATATATATATGTAATCAAAATCCACTGGTACCAAAATTTTACCAGTGCCGGTGAAGAATAGAAATGCCACCTCTCTTTGCACCCCTTCACCATCCTCCACTTAATATAATTATTTTAAATATTTCCTCTATGTATATTGATACTCATATTAGACAGTATTATAATTTTGGCTTCAGTCATCAAACATAATTTAGAAAACGCAATAGAAGCAGGAAAGCCTGTTGCATTTCCCCGTATTTTGCTCTCGCCATGTTCCTGACTCTCCAAGATTCCTTATTTTACTATTTCCTTCCTGTTTGAAACACTTCCTTGAGTTGATCTTTAAATTTCTTTTTCTGTTTGTTTGTTGTCTTGACTTTTTGAGACATAGTCGACTCTGTCCCACAGGCTGGAGTGCAGTGACGCAATCTCGGCTCACTGCAGCCTCCACCTCCCGGATTCCAGCATTATTTCTTTAAACATTTTTCCATCTTTACCTTTCCCTGCTTCTGGGATTCCAATGACACAAATGTTAAATATTTTGTTATAGTCCCATAGAGCTCTGAGGCTCAGTTCATTTCTTTATTTTTCTTTGTTGTTCAGATTGGATGAGTTCTATGGTTCTGTCTCCAAGTTCACTGATTCTCCTCTACCATCTCTATTCTACCGTTAAGCCCATCCATTGAAATCATTTTTATTTATTCTATTTTTAGTTATCAACTTTCATTTCTTTCCTCTTTATGTCTCCTATTTCTTGATGAAATTTTCATTTCATTGCTAAGACTATTTTTTTTATTTGAGTTTGTAATTTCTGGCTGAAGCGTTTTCATGAAAGCTGCTTTGCTATATCTCTTTTAAAATTCTAACATCTTATTCATTTCAGTACTATGTCTGTTGATTATCTTTTTTCATTTAGTTTAAGAATTTTCTCATTCTTAGTATGACAAGTGATTTTGTTATTAAAACCTGGACGTTTTAGATATTATAAGACTTCAAACCTTATTTAAACCTTGTGTTTTAGCAGTGTTCTCCATTTAAGTCCTTGATGGTAGGAATTCTTCAGCAGTTCCAGGTGAGGATGAAAGTCCAGCTTCTTCATTCAGCCTCACTGATACCCAGGGGTGGAAGAATTCCTGGTTACTTTGGGAAGGGGGGAGAGTTCATGGCCCCCACTAGGTCTTTGTCTTAAGGGATGAGGGCACCTCATTACTGCTCCCCACATGCCATCACTATCAACATGGTGGTGAGAGCTGGCCTTGTTACCCTGGGTGAAGGTCAAAATTCTGACTCTCCATTAGGCCTTGTCTAAGACCATCCC
Organism: Cacajao melanocephalus; assembly: GCA_963573385.1. Classification (NCBI taxonomy): domain Eukaryota; kingdom Metazoa; phylum Chordata; class Mammalia; order Primates; family Pitheciidae; genus Cacajao; species Cacajao melanocephalus. Next base: position 14,042 of record CAUYLG010029902.1, read on the forward strand.
AACCGGGAGGGCAGGACCTCAATGCAAGCACACATGGGTGAAAACCCCAGATTTCAACTTGGTGTCCTCTATACCATCCCATGGGGGTGCTGAGTGCTTCATTACAACCTGGCGAGGGCAGAATTCCAGGCTCACCACTTGGCCTTTATTGGTAAAGGGGGTGGGGGGCAAGGTTTTTCTGAAATGTTTGAATGGAATAGAACGTTATTCTTTTTTTGTATGTTTTTTTATTATACTTTAAGTTCTGGGGTACATGTACAGAACATACAGGTTTGTTACAGAGGTATACATGTGCAATGGTGGTTTGCTGCATCCATCTCCCTGTCATCTATATTAGATATTTCTCCTAATGTTAGCCCTCCCCAATCCCCATACCCCCTGCTATCCCTCCCCTAGGCCCCACCCCCTCAACAGGCCCCTGTGTGTGATGTTCCCCTCCCTGTGCCATGTGTTCTCATTGTTCAGCACCCACTTATAAGTGAGAACATGTGGTGTGTGGTTTTCTGTTCTTGTGCCAGTTTGCTGAGAATGATGGTTTCCAGCTTCATCTATGTCCCTGCAAAGGACATGAACTCTTCCTTTTTTATGGCTGCATAGTATTCCATGGTGTATATGTGCCACATTTTCTTTATCCAGTCTATGTTTGATGGGTATTTGGGTTGGTTCCAAGTCAAATTGTCTCTATTTGCAGATGACATGATTGTATATTTAGAAGACCCCATCATCTCAGCCCAAAATCTCCTTAAGATGATAAACAACTTCAGCAAAGTCTCAGGATACAAAATCAATGTCTAAAAATCACAAGCATTCCTATAACCAATAACAGACAAACATAGAGCCAAATCATGAGTGAACTCCTATTCAAAATTGCTACAAAGAGAATAAAATACCTAGGAATACAACTAACAAGGGACAGGAAGGACCTCTTCAAGGAGAACTACAAACCACTGCTCAAGGAAATAAGAGAGAACACAAGCAGATGGAAAAACATTCCATGCTCATGGTTATGAAGAATCAATATCGTGAAAATGGCCGTACTGCACAAACTAATTTATAGATTCAATGCTATCCCCATCAAGCTACCATTGACTATCTTCACAGAACTGGAAAAAAAAACACCACCTTAAGTTTCATGTGGAACCAAAAGGGAGCTCACATAGCCAAGACAATCCTAAGCAAAAACAAAAAACAAAGCTGGAGGCATCACATTACGTGACTTCAAACTATACTACAAAGCTACAGCAATCAAAACGTTATTCTATAAAAGTTTTCGGTCCTGCTAGGCTATTGCTTTTCTGGTTCTTTCAGTGGTAAGACCAGGCTTTACTTAAGGGCTATTTTTGTCAATGCTCATTGGCATTTCTGAGTTGCTGGCTACTTCAGCTAAAAGTCTGGGATATATTAAGCAAAATAAACTTCTGAGGACTCATCACCATGCTGTTCCTTGGATCCTGGGGTCTTTAGCTCGTCTACCTTTTTCTCTCTACCTTTCACAATCTCCTTATATATGTTTATATACAATAGCTGGAGTTTTGTGTTTAAGTTTCTTTTATGCATTTAGTAAGAAGAAAAAGATGCATATATATGCCATCTTCAAGGAAACAGAAATCTCTCCAAAGAGTTTTATGCAAAATATGGTTTTCTTTAAATACAGAGTTTTATACTTTGTACCAAAATTATTTCAGATGGCTTCATAAATTACAACCAAATAACAAAATAACAAGGTATATATTTATTGTTTTGTTGAAATTTATAAACAGAAATCTGCATCTCTCTTTATCATCTGGAAAGGAAAAATAAGAAGCAGCTAGGGGTGAAAAGTCATGTCCAAACTAAAAGTCCATGATGTTCTAGACGTGTCGCAGGTGGGCTATGGATCTTCTTTCTAGTTCTTTTGTGGCCATTGCAAAAGTGAGACAGATTTCATTAGATCTCACCTTTGATCTCATAGTATTTATAAACCAAAGACAACTCTCCCCTCTAAGTTGGAAGGGATATCAGGGATATCTTGATGCCCTGACACTCTTGGGCTCCCAGTAATTTCACTGAGGTTTGGGAAGGATATTGCGGAACACACTTTCAAGTATTCACGGAACGTTTACCAAGAAAGACTTATAGAGGGCTTTAAAGTAAGTCGTAATGCATCTGAAAGTAATGAAATTGTACAGAGTATATTCTCTGACACAATGAAAATACATTCAAAATCAATGACATGTAAATATCAAGAAAAAGCTTCAGTGTTTGGACATTAAACAATACACTTTGATATAGGCAAGATGCAAAGAAGAAATCACAAAAGAAATTAGAAAACACTTCAATACTGAATGGTAATGTCAAGAAAAAACACATATCTATATTTGAAAAATACTGCTCAAACAGTGCTTATAGGAAAATGAATAAATGTAAAGGCCTATACTAAAAAGGAAAAAGGTCTTAAAAGTCTACATACTATATGATTCCATTTACACAACATTCTGGAAAAGGCAAAATTATAGCCATGGTAAATAGATCAGTGATTACCAGCAGTTTACGAGGAGGAACGGATGGCTAGGTAAAGAAAGAGAATTTTATGACTATGAAACTGTTTTGTATGATACTATAAAGGAGAATACATGACCCTGTGTTTAAGCCAAAACCCATAGAGCTTTAAAGCACAAATAACCTCAGTAGACATGAATAAGATACTAATTAGGAGGTCAGGGATTCTCAGGATGAAATATAGACTATGACAAAATAATCTTACTGCACCATCAGTGTACAACATATCTCACTGAGGCAGTGAGGTGCTGATCTCACTAGCTTTTTAAATGAGTGGAGGCTGTAAGAACAAAGACAAAAGGAAATGTACAAAGCACTGACTCTAGTTGGTGAGGTTGTGTCTCACAGAGACATTAGTTGATAATCCTGAAACCATTATACTTGTGTACTAGTAATGAGTAAATGGGTGGCAGGGGGTAGGGGCTAGTTTTTTCACTGCTAGAGTGGGACGCTACAGATAAGCAGGGTGAGAGAGCCAGAATGAACCAGACGATGATGTGTGAGAGCTGGAGATGTCAGGATGAACTCAAGTGTAATTTAATATCGATATAGATGGATGGATATAGAAATACTTCTGGACATGTGTATGTGCAGAGGTTAGTATGCATACATGCGTTTCCTTTCTCTGTTAGCAAAGAGCGCCTAGCAGCACAATACCCCAGCAGCAGCAAACATAATCATGCGTGTATTTTTGTTTCTAACAGCTTTCCCTGTAAACGGAGCCATGGGTCCTTGGAGAAATGGCTGAGTCTAGGTCTAAGGTAGGACTCATCTGTGTAAAATTAGCCTTGAGAATACTATAGTACCAGAGAGTAGGGAAGTGTAAAAATAAAATAAAAATAAAGTAAAATTTTAAGTCAGCAGAAACACCACACACACGCAATGATGAGGGTATGTCATAGAAGCGCAGGTACTCCCAATAGACACAGATGGTACAAACTGAGCAACAAAATAAAGCATATAGTCATATAAAACCCAAATGATTTGGCTTATAATCTAAAGTATCTAATAAATAGCCATGCATCCAAACTGATAGAAATAAATGACTGAGTACATAGATAGAAGACATTGACAAATCCCCCATTCAGAATAATTCCAAATAATTTATGTAGTTACAGACTCCTCCTCAAGGAGATGGAGCACAAGTCCCCAGCCCTCAAGGGTGTGCTCCACACAGTGGGCACCTTCCAAAGAGTACAGGATGGGCAGGAGAGAATGAGCAGCACTGCAGTGGGAAAACCTGACTCAGCAAACACCCCCTCAGCCCAGCAATAGAGATAAACATCAAGACGAGAAGCCATGCTGACAGCACATCCCTCCAGGCCACATGATGGGAACGGCACTTAAATGCTGTGGTCTTCCTCCTGAAAGCCCGTCATCTCAGTCAAACCATCAAAAACACATTAGACAAACCCCAATTAAGGGGCAGACTACAAAATACCTGACCAGTAACCCTCAAAACTGTCAAAGTCACCTAAAACAAGATGAAGTCAAACAAGCTGTCACAGTCAAGAGGAGACTGAGGACACTCCATGGAATGTGGGATACGTCATGGGATCCTGAGAAAGGAAACAGACATTAAATAAAAATGAAGGAAACAGGAATAAAGTATGAACTTTGGATAATAATGTGGCTGGGCCGCGGTGACTCAACCTGTCATCCCAGCACTTTGGGAGGCCGAGGCAGGTGGATCACCTGAGGATAGGAGTTTGAGACCGGCCTGCCCAACATGGCAAAACCCCAGTTCTACTAAAAATACAAAAATTAGCCGGGCATGGTGGCTCCAGCCTGTAATCTCAGCTACTTGGGAGGCTGAGGCAGGACAATTGCTTGAATCCAGGAGGCAGGGGTTGCAGTGAGCTGAGATTGCACCACTGCACTTCAGCCTAGATGACAGAGTAAGACTCTGTATAATAGTAAAAAAAATAATATTGATCAAAGTTGTATCGAATGTGTCATAAGATCTTAAGAATGGGCAAAACTGGTTGCAGGATACACTAGAACTGTCTGCACTATCTTTACAACCCTTCTGTAAACCTAATACTTTTATAAAAGAAAAGAATTTTTTTAAAAAGACATGGCTAACATCAATTATTTAAGTTTCTATTTGAACAAACTAGCAAAAAGAAGTCTGACAACACAAACTAAGCAGAAAAAAATAAACATAAAGATAGGAACAGAAATAAATCAAATGGAAAGCCAAATATAGAGAGAATTAAATAATTTACTAATTATTGGAAAGATTAGTAAAATTGATAAATGCCAATCTAGAAAATCAGGAACAAAAGCACGAAGTAACCATATCATTAACAAATTGTATGATACCACATCATAAACCAGAGACGCTAAAAGGACATTAAGGTAATTTTCGAGCAACCATATGTCAGTAATTTTGATAACTAAACCAAATAGATAACTCTTTGGAAAAACTCCATCCACCAAAACTTAGCAAAAAGAGAATCTGAATCGATATCTATTAATGAAATTAATTCAAAAAATGACTTCTCACAAAGAAAACTAAAGGCCCAGTTGGTAAATTCTATTAAACATTCAAGGAAGAATTAATATCAATATTATGCAAACTCTTTCAGAAAATACAGGAATAAAGGAATCTTTCCAATTCATTTTAAGACCACTATAATCCTGGTACAGAAACGGGACAAAATCATTATGAGAGAAGAAAGTATAGACCATTATCTCTCATAAACATAAGTATAAAAATACACTATAAAAGATTAAGAAATCTGACATATTGCATCATGATTTAATAGAGTCTATCCTAGAAAAATAAGATTAGTTCACAATTCAAGAATAAAATGAATCACTGCAACTCACTACTTTAAAAGAATAAAGGACAGTTTATCCTATCCTACTTGTCCTCAATAAATACTGGAAAATCATTTGATAAAATTCAACAGCTTTGTTTTGATAAAAAATTTTCACCAAATTAGGAATGAAAGAATACTTTCTAACCCTGATAAAGGGCACCTAAAATAAATAATAAATTTATATTACAGCTAAAATTATTCCTTAGAAAAGATGAGATACTGAATGCTATGCCCTGAAGACTGGGAGCAGAACAAGAATGTTTGCTCAATACTTCTATTCAACCCTGTACTAGAGGTCTTAGCCAGTATAAAAAGACAGTAAAAATAAATCAAAGCTGTAGAGATCAGAAATGAAGAGGTAAAAATGCCTGTGTTTGCAGATGAAATGTTTGTCTATGTGGAAAGTTCAAATTCTACAAAAATCTAGCCTGCACTAATTTATAAGGTCACAGGTGTTTAACAAGTTTACACGTATTTAACAATGTCACAAGCAGAAAACATTAGTATATATGTACTTCTACATATTTGCATCAAACAACTGGAAAGCTAAATTTAGAAACAATACCATTAACAAAATATTGAAATGAATATTAATATATTTATCAAAAGATGTATAAAACCTGTATACTCAAACTACATAATATTATTGAGATAAATGAAAAAGAACATAAATAAATGGAGGATAATCTGTGTCCAGGGATTGGAATACTGAATTTTGTTAAAATGATCACCCCCCCCAATCCTGCAAATTTATTTGTGAATTTAATGAAATCCAATCAAAATTGCAGCAGATTTTTTTAAGAAAATTAACAAAATGATTCCACATATTATATGAAAGTGCAAAGAACCTAAAATAGCCAAAACAATTTTGAAAAAGAAAATAATTAGAAATTACATTATCTAATTTTAAGACTTAATATGAAGCTGCTATAATTAACAAAATGTGGTTTGGTCATAAGGAAAGATATAGAAACCAATAAAACAAAACAGAAACTTTAGATATATATCCAGTCATAGTCATTGTTGTTGTTTTTTTTTTTAATGAAGATGTTGAAATATCACAATGGGGAAAATATACTCTTCAAAACAAGTAGTGCTAGGATGCCTGGAGATTCAGATGGAAGACAATGGAGCTGGACCCCAGCCTTGGACAACAGATAAATATCATCTTGAAATTGGCCAAAGACCTCAACATAACTGCTAACATTATAAAACTTATCAAACAAAATGTAGAGGAAATATCGTTGTGAGAGTATGCAGTTTTATTAGAAAGACCTACTATTTGATAGCACAATGGAGTGACTATAGTCAACAATAACTTAACTGTACGTTTTAAAATGACTTAAATAGTGTCATCGGATTGTTTGTAATTCAAATGATAAACGTTTGAGGAAATGCATACAGTAGTAGTCCATTTTCACACTGCTATAAACAACCACCTGAGACTTGATAACTCGTAAAGAAAGAGGTTAATTCACTCACAATTCCTCATGGCTAGGGAAGCCTCAGGAATCTTACAATCATTGCAGAAGGTGAAGAGGAAGAAAGGCAAGTCTTACATGGCAACAGGAGAGGGGAGCTGCCACACACTTTTAAACCATCAGATCTTGTGAGAACTTACTCAGTATCCTAAGAACATCATGAGAGAAACCACCACCATGATGCAATCATCTCCCATCAGCTTCCTCTCTCAACCCATGGGGATTACAATTTGAGATGAGATACCCTATTCTCCACAATGTGCTTATTTCCATACCTGTATCAAGATATTTCATGTACCCCATAAATATATACACCTACTATGTATCTGCAAAAATTAAAAATAAAAATAAAATTTAAGGCCAGGCATGATGACTCAAGTCTGTAAACCCTGCATTTTGGGAGGCCGAGGTGGGTAGATCATGAGGTCAGGTGTTTGAGACCAGCCTGGCCAACATGGTGAAAACACATCTCTACTAAAAATACAATATAAAAAAAATAGCCAGGCATATTGGTGTGCACCTGTAATCCCAGCTACTCGGGAGGGTGAGACAAGAGAATCACTTGAACCCAAAAAGTGGAGGTTACAGTGAGCCAAGATCACACCATGGCACTCCAGCCTGGGTGACACAATAAGAGTCTGTCTCAGTGGGTGGATCCAAGATGGCCAAATAGGAACAGCTCTGGAATGCAGTTCCCAGCAAGAACAATGCAGAAGGTGAGTGACGCCGCATTTCCAAATGAGTTATTACTGGCCAAAGACCAGGAGATTCCCTGGAATTCCTGGGAGACAGAGTCGCCCATTCAACTGAAAAAAAAGGGGGCTGAAACAGGGAGCCAGGTGATCTGGCTCAGCAGGTCCCACCCACACAAAGACCAGCAATCTGAAATGCTCTGGATTGAGAGTGTCGCAGCAAGTGCAGCTGGACCTGGGACAGTCCACCTCTGTTGAGGGAAGGGCATCTGTCATTACTGAGGCAGTCTGCCACTACCAAGGCAGTCCACCATTACCAAGGCAGTCAGCCATTACAGAGACAGTCCACAATTACTGTGGCAGACCGCCATTACCTAGGCAGTTCTAACTATACCTATATAAACAAAACTGCAAGGAAGTTCACACAGCAGCTGGGCAGAGCCCACAGCAGCTCAACAACGCCTCTTCTGGCAGACTGTGACTAGGGTACCTCCTTGCTGTGCAGGGCATCTCCAAGAAATGGCAACAGCACATCAGGAACTTATAAATAAAACCCCACCTTTCCTAGACAAAACACGTGGGGAAAAAAGTTGTTATGAGTTCCATTGCAGCAGACTTAAACATACTTGCCCAGCAGCTCTGAAAAGAACAACAGAGCTCACAGCTCAGTGCTTGAGCTCCTATAAGGGACAGATTGTTTCCTCAAGCAGCTCCCTGAACCCTGTATATCCAAAGAGTCAACTCATAAAGGAGAGCTCAGGTTGACATCTGGCGGGTATCCTTCTGGGACAAAGATAACAGAAGAAGAAACTGGCCAGTAACCCTTGCTGTTCTGCAGCCACTGCAGGTGATCCCCAGGCAAGCAGGATCTGGAGTGGACCTCCAGCAGTCTTACAACAAAGGGCCTGACTGTTAGAAGGAAAATTTAAAAACAGAAAGAAATAACTTCATCAGCAACAAAAAGGACATCCACTCAGAGACCCCAACTGAAATTCATCAACTATAAAGACCACAGGTAGATAAATCCACAAAGATGAGAAGAAAGCAGCACAAAAAGGATGAAAATACCCCAAATCAGAATGCCTCTCCTCCTCCAAGGGATCACAACTCATTACCAGCAAGGGAAGAAGGCTAGATAGAGAATGAGTCTGATGAATCAACAGAAACAGTCTTCAGAAGGTGGGTAATAACAAACTTCTCTGAGCTAAAGGAACATGTTCTAAGCCAATGCAAACAAACTATGAACCTTGAAAAAAGGTTTGACAAAATGCTAATGAGAATAAACAGCTTAGAGAAGAATATAAATGACTTAATGGGGCTAAAAAACCCAACATGAGAACTTCGCAAAGCATGCACAAGTTTCAATAGCCGAATCTACCAAGCAGAAGAAACGATATCAGAGATTGAAGATCAACTCAATGAAATATAATGGGAAGGCAAGATTAGAGAAAAAAGAGTAAAAAGAAATGAACAAAGTCTCCAAGAAATATGGGATCACGTGAAAAGACCTAATCTATGTTTGATAGGTGTGCCTGAATGTGATGGAGAGAATGAATCCAAGTTGGAAAATACTTTTCAGAATATTATCTGGGAGAACTTCCCTAATATAGCAAGGCAGGCCAACACTGAAGTCCAGGAAATACAGAGAACACCACAAAGATATTCCTCAAGAAGAGCAATCCCAAGGCACATGATCGTTAGATTCACCAGGGTTGAAATGAAGGAAAAAGTGCTAAGGGGAGTCAGAGAGAAAAGTCAGGTTACCCAGAAAGGGAAACCCATCAGACTCACAGTGGATCTTTCAGCAGAAACCCTACAAGCCAGAAGAGAGTGGGGCCAATATTCAACAGCCTTAAAAAAAAGAACTTTCAACCTAGAATTTCATATCCAGCCAAACGAAGCTTGATAAGGGAAGGAGAAATAAAATCCTTTACGAACAAGCAATTGCTGAGAGATTTTGTCACCACCAGGCCTGCCTTACAAGAGCTCCTGAAAGAAGCACTAAACATAGAAAGGAACAACCAGTACCAGCCACTCCAAAAATGTACCAAATGGTAAAAAGCATTGACACAATGAAGAAACTGCATCAACTAATGGGAAAAACAACCAGCTAGCATGAAAATGGCAGGATCAAATTCACACATAACTATATGAACCTTAAATGTAACTGGGCTAAATGCCCCAATTAAAAGACACAGACTGGCAAATTAGATAAAATGTCAAAAACAATCAGTGTGCTTTATCCAGGAAACCCATTTCACATGCAAGGCCACCCATAGGCTCAAAATAAAGGGAGAGAGGAAGATTTACCAAGCAAATGGAGAGCAAAAAAATGCAGGAGTTGCAATCCTAGTCTCTGATAAAATAGACTTTAAACCAACAAAGATCAAAAGAGACAAAGAAGGGCACTACACAATGGTAAAAGGATCAATACAACAAGAAGAGCTAATGATCCTAAATATATACACACCCAATACAGGAGCACCTAGATACATAAAGCAAGTTCTTAATGACCTACAAAGAGACTTAGACTCCCACACAATAATAGTAGGAGACTTTAACCCTCCACTGTCATTATTAGATCAGGAAGACAGAAGATTAACAAGGATATCCAGGATTTGAACTCAGATCTGGGCCAAGCAAACCTAATAGACATGTACAGAACTCTGTACCCCAAATCCATAGAATATACATTCTTATCAGCACCACATCACACCTACTCTAAAATTGACCGCATAATTGGAAGTAAGTCACTCCTCAGCAAATGCAAAAGAATGAAATCATAGCAAACAGTCTCCAGACCACAGGGCAATCAAATTAGGACTCAGGATTAAGAAACTAACTCAGAACGGCACAACTTCATGGAAACTGAACAACTGGCTCTTGAATGTTGACTGGATACAATGAAATGAAGGCAGAAATAAAGATGTTCTTTGAAACCAATGAGAACAAAGACACGACATACCAGAATCTCTGGGACACATTTAAAGCAGTGACTAGAGGAAAATTTATAGCAATAATTGTCCACATGAGAAGCAAGGAAAGATCTAAAATAGACACCTTATCATCAAAATTGAAAGAGCTAGAGGAGCAAGATCAAAAAAACTCAAAACCCAGCAGAAGACAAGAAATAACTAAGATCAGAGCAGAACTGAAGGAGATAGAGACACACACACACAAAAAAAAAACTCTTCAAAAAATCAATAAATCCAGGAGCTCGTTTTTTGAAAAGATCAACAAAATAGATAGACCACTAGCCAGATTAATAAAAAAGAAAAGAAGAATCAAATAGATTCAATAAAAAACGACAAAGGGGATATCACCACCGATTCCACAGAAACACAAACTACCATCAGAGGTTACTGCAAACAACTCTGTGCACACAAAACCAGTAAACCTGGAAGAAATGGATAAATTCCTGGACACTTGCATCCTCCCAAGCCTAAACCAGGAAGAAATTAAAACCCTGAGTAGACCAATAACAAGGGCTAAAGTTAAGGCAGCAATTAATAGCCTACCAACCAAAAAAAGCCCAGGTCCAGATGGGTTCACAGCTGAATTCTACCAGACATACAAAGAGGAGCTAGTACCATTCCTGAAAGTATTCCAAACAATCCAAAAAGAGAGAATCCGTCCCAAATCATTTCATGAGACCAACATCATCCTGACAGCAAAACCCAGCAGAGACTCAACAAAAAACAAAAACTTCAGGCCAATATCCATGATGAACATAGATGCAAAAATCTTCAATAAAATACTGTGGGGATCGCTCCCATTCACGGTGCTTAACTGTACCATGGCCATTTTGAGCTTGAGCCCATACACGTTTCACCTCTCACCTGGAGGCTGTTGAGCTGAGGGAAGGGATGAAGTGTTGATGCATAACTTCTGCAAAATA
>CAUYLG010029906.1:0-31905 GCA_963573385.1 Cacajao melanocephalus
CTGCCCTCTCAAGAATGAGAGAGGGGACCACGGTACAGTGCGCAGTAAATGTGGGACTCAAAAGTGTTTGTAGAAAGTGATTTATTTAAAGAGAGAGAGAAACAGGAGAAGGAGAGAGAAAGAAACAGCTAACTCTCACACTGAGAGAAGCCAGAAAGATGGAATCCAGGAGAGGAAAGCAGCTTCCACATGGAGTGGAAGGGAACAGAGAGAGAGATGGAGTTTAGAAGGGGAAGACAGGCTTCCACGAGAGTGTGGAAGGGGACCCCAGGGGGGAAATCCAGGATAGAGAAAAACAGCTTCCACAAAGGGAGTGCTCGTGGAAGGGGACCCAAATGTGGAGTTGGAATGGGTGTGGAAGAAGGGGACTTTTAACCTGGGAGGAACCCCCCACCTTCTCTAAGACCCCTGGCCAATGAAAGGAGTTCCTTAGAACTTCTGCTGGAGTGATTGACTCTTAGTTTCTTCACTTGCCCGCAAAATTCAAACATAAACTGTTATAATCTCCCAGATGGAGAGAGATGGGAGGGGGGTATGGCACTGGGAAATTCTTGACCTTAAAACTACGCCCCCCTGTGGACCCGGAAAGAGAACACATTCCCTCAATTTCACCCTTATTTACTTTCGGTTATTTCTCTTAAAAATAGAAAGTTCTCGTATAATGATAACGTTATTATCTAGCCTAACAATATTAGTATCATATAATACCTAACCCATAATCAAATTAACTCAGCTGTCCCAAAACAGCCTTTTCCAAGTAGGTTTGTGTCAGTCAGGATCCCAACAAAGCCCACGCATTCCATTGGCTGTTATCTCTCTTGAGTGTTTTTAATCTGCCCCTGCTTCCTCACTCTCCCCCATTAACATGTTAGGGAACATGTTTTGAATAATTTGGAAAATTAGTCATGGAGTACTCGTAGGAAAGAATGAGAGTAATGGGGTTGAGGACAGTTAATTTAGCCCATCCTATACTTCCGTGAGCTTTTTTTCAGGATATTCTGGATGGTTCTCTCGCTTTTGTTATTAAGCATTTGGGAAGAAGATTCTGCAGCCTACTCAGGTGAGCCAATCTCATGGCACTGAACAGAGAGGACATGTTTTCACATCTCTAACTGGTGTCTTTCATGGTGTAAATCAGGCCTTTCCCCCTCGATCTAAGTGGAACCAAGAAGTTAGGTACTCCTTTGTTTCTTTATTTATATCACGGGCTTCATGTAACTCCAAGTTGTATCTCTTCCTCAGCTATTTATATATATTTTTATGGTCGAGGTTCTATTGTTTTACAAATTTAAGCAAGAGGTTGAATAGCGTAGTGATTAAGAGCACAGACTGCTGGATTCAAATCTTGACTCTTGGCGGGGGCTCGGTGGCTCATGCCTGTAATCCCAATGCACACCTGTAATCCCAGCCCACGCCTGTAATCCAGCAATGTGGGGACCTGAGGTGGGAAGATTGCCTGAAGCCAGGTGTTCAAGACTAGCCTGGGCAACAAAGTGAGACCCCCATCTCTATTAAACATTTAAAAATTAGCCAGGCACAGCGATATGCACCGATAGTCCCAGCTACTCCAGAGGCTGAGATGGGGAAATCGCTTGAGCCCAGGAGTTTGAGGCTGCAATGAGCCGAGATAGCACCACTGCATAGCCTGGGCGAAGGAGCAAGACCTTGTCTCTTACAAAAAAATAAATAAATCAATCAACCAATTTTAACTCTGCTACTTACTACAGGCATGTGACCTTGGCAAGTCACTTATCCGATCTGTTCCTCAGTTTCCACATCTTGAAATTGGATAATAATTATCTTAAGGTTGTTAAGATTGATACACACACATATACACTACTTAGAATAATGTCTGTCACATACTAGGCCCAGAGATGAGTGTTAGCTATTGCTGTCATATCATTAATATGTTCTTGCTATAAAAACAAGAAAGTAAAAGTCAGGCTGGGCACGGTGGCTCATGCTTGTAATCCCAGCACTTTGGGAGGCTGAGGTGGGCAGTTCACGAGGTCAAGAGATCGAGAACATCCTGGCCAACATGGTGAAACCTCATCTCTACTAAAAATACAAAAATTAGCTGGGCGTGGTGTGCACCTATAGTCCCAGCTACTTGGGAGGCTGAGGCAGGAGAATGTCTTGAACTTGGGAGGCAGAGGTTGCAGTGAGCTGAGATCGTGCCATCGCACTCCAGCCTGGTGACAGAGTGAGACTCTGTCTCAAATAAATACATAAATAAATAATAAAAAATTAAAAGTCAGTTTCAATTTGTAGAGAGGTAGTACTTTCCACACTATTTTAAAGCAGAGTAATATGTAAGTAAAAGTAAAAGGTGAATAATTTTGTGAAACTGTATAAAAGTCATATATTTTCAATATTAGGGACAATCCTTTGGCTTATGATAATTTTTTCAAAAGAGAAAGTTAAAATGTCAGAATTAACAGCATTTCAAATGAAAACATCTTAGAATGTAGCCTAAGACTGTAGACCTAAAGAATCAGTTGTTAAGAGTTTGCTTCATTTCTCTGTTTTGGGTGAATAATGTTTATGAAGCTTGCATATTTAAATGAAAAAGCACAAGAAACTATTTTAAAAGCCATGTCTGAATGCCAGCAAATATTTGAAAGAACAAATATAAGCTTGTTTTGAACAATTCTCTGCAAATTCCCTCCCTCCACATATCCCCCTGACAAATAGCCTTTGCAATGTGAGTACTTTGCTTGGGCATAAAGGCCTGAATGTGAAGATGTGTAAAAGATCCATTATCTAGGCTGCTCCTGGGTGATGGATGTCGCTTCTGAGGTGGGCTTAGCAGGAGGGCACATGCTCACTCTCTGAGAGTACATCCACAGACCTCAGCTTCCATGCCAGTGATGATGGCCATGGAAGCACATGGGTTGCAAATACCCTTAGAGCTGCATGGCTGGACAGAACATCCAGCTATCATGTGGTCCATCTCCCTCAGGAGACTGAAGTCCAGGGAAGCTAGGTGAATTCTTTAAATCACACAGAAAAGTAAGATGGGAAATTGATTTGCTCTCTTCCTGGTCCAGAGTACTTAGTATCATTCTGCACAAAGATGTGAATAGGTGTCTTTCCTGCAAGACTTCTCAGAGCCTTCGATATCTTAAATGGGGGATTATCATCCAGCATTTCTCAGATTTATTTGACCATGGAACCCCATTCTTCACTGAATATGCTGTGGGTAAAAACTACTGTGTGCTATCCTTTACTTCAATAGAATACACAACATAAGAATTGAGAGAGAAAGTCACAGCATTAGCTGATAATATTTATAATAGCTATCTTGACCTGTATTTGAACTAGGGTTATACATTCTTCTACTGAGTTAGTAGTGACAGAGGAAGACAAGGAAGGAAAGGTAAAAATTGATTAAAGTGCTTATTTAGTGGGCAGAGGCAAAAAGAGATAGGCATATTTTGTCTATTGTCAATTTCTGAAATCTTATAAAGAAGAGATGAATTTTTCCTCTGTGCCTCCTGTACCATTGCTTCTTGTCTGGCCTACACATATTTTGCTATTTCTAGAACCAAGTTAATCCATTGTTTTTTGCTAAGCATCTTACTGATCTTCCATGTTATTAATATTCACTTTTGGTTGCCAGATTAGCTCTAATGAACCATTTACGTTTATTTTTAGCACACTTAGAAAGTTGGGACGTATTATCCAGATTGCATTCTACTGTGCAGGAATTGTATCTACCCAGAATGAGAAGTCTTGACTTTCTTCCTTTTTCCGGTTTTCCTCACTTTAACTTTAGCCCACACAGAAATAAAGGAAGTCTTCAATTTGTGAACAGGCTGTTCCATTAGTTTTTTTGGGGGGGAACTCAGAATTTATGTTTCCATAAAAACAATGTTCCTAGGCTAACCCACTAAAAAATCATTTTACCTATGGTGATTTTAAAGGTCCGTACTTACATTTTATTTCCAGTAAAAAGGAAGCAATTTGGTTTCAAACATCATGGAATTTATTTACCCATATTTGAAGCAGGTCCTCCCCTCTTGTGCTCACGCTCACTTGCTGGAATTTGGAACTTAACTTTGGGTCACTCCAGGGCTGTGGTGCAGTCTAGTGTAGGGCTGGACCAAGAACTCTGGAGCCAGACTGTTGAGGTTAGCACTCCATCTCTGCCACTTCTGTGCTGCCAGTAGGCTATGTCTGCCTTTTAGTGACCCAGTTCCCACATCTCTAAAATGGGGATAATAATGGTATCCATCTCATAAGGAACCTGACACATACAAAAGTGCTAATAGGTATCTGCTCTCATTATGATGACAGTGCTGATGGAGTGCGAGGGGACCTGATGGGGCAGTGGGAGTCAGGACAGGAGTCAAGCCAAACGAAACTGGAAGAAGCATTGGGATGAGTGGCACCAGGAGGTGGGGGAAGAAGGGAAGTTGGTGAGTAGATTCAGGAACATTAAACTGGATAAAGAAGACAAAAAAGAAAGAAATGAGACTCCCAATGCAGTTATGACCTGCACAGGATTGGAGAAAAAGGAATCAGAGAAGGAAGAGAAATTCTTGGGTCATTGTTTTAACAATTAGGGTAAAAAAATGAGAGAAGGAATATAGGTAGATATTTTTGCTACTTTTCAGCTTCGAGATCTATGTCTAATTACTTAGCTACTTTAAACCTTATAAATTGGGAATAGTAGTATTAACCTTGCAGGGATGCATGAAAATTAGAATCGTATATCCGAAATGCCTGGCACACATTTGGTAGGCCCTCAATAAATGATGATATTTATTCCTACGTAAAGGTTATATTGTTAAAGTACTTCCAGCAAAATATTCTTTTTTTTTCCAGTCATAGTTAATTTCTATTAAATAATGCATATTCACTTCTTTTTTTTTTTTTTTTTTTTTGAGACAGAGTCTCGCACTGTCGCACAGGCTGTAGTGCAGTGGCACGATCTCGGCTCACTGCAATCTCCACCTCCTGGGTTCAAGCAATTCTCCTGCTTCAGCCTCCCAAGTAGCTGGGACTACAGGTGTGCGTCACCACGCCCAGCTATTTTTTTGTGTGTGTTTTTAGTAGAGATGAGTTTCACCATATTGGCCAGGATGGTCTCGATTTCCTGACCTGGTGATCCGTCCGCCTTGGCCTCCCAAAGTGCTGGGATTACAGGCATGAGCCACCGCTCCCAGCCTTCATACTCACTTCTAAAAAGTAGAAAATTAAAAATAGTTAAGTAACTTATCTAAGCTCACACAGTTATGGAATGGTTACATTGGGATTTAGAGCATGCAAGTGTAACCCCAAAGCCTGTTCTCTTAAGTAACACACATATTTGTAAGTCCCGGCAGGCAGAGTTGGTTTTTTCATATGGCTGTACCTACAGATGAGAACCAGCCTTCTCTTCTCCACATATTGTCTATTTTCATCTCTCTGTAACTCCTTAGGTACTTTCAAAATGAAAAAGTGACTTACACCTTTGTTTCTCTGGATCAGATGTTGTCTGGGAAGTATGTATTTTTTTAGCTTCAGTTTGTTTCACTGGCCATTCCTTGCAACTATCTGAGGATGGAATTTTGCTTTGTTATCTGACCCAACCACAGACTTAAGTAAATTTATGAGAATGGGCCAATTTCTACAGAAAAGCTGACTCTAGTGAAAGATTTTTCTTCCTCAAGTCAATTTTTTTATTTGTATTTGATCTGTTCTGCATGGTGTTTGGCCCTCCTCTTTGCAAGTTTTTCGATTTCACTGTCCGACAAGCAGTATCTGATAGGAGTTTTAATAAGAAGACTCTTCACCCTTCTTTGTGCTCAAGAAAATAGTCAGCAGTCTTCCATTCCCTCAGAAACAGGATCCCACCCACTCTGACATAGCTGTTCCACACAAGAAACCAAACATGTAAACCCTGAACAAAGAGAGTTCGAAGCCAAGAATTATTTTTTCTCTTTATTCTGTAATATATTTATACACTTTTGCTCAATATCAAACTGTTTGAAGTCATTATAAATAAATCCAGGAATATGTGCTTTGTAGCCTCAATATGAATAAATTCCAGAACTGACCAAATACACAAATAAAAAAAAAAATAATCAGCCTTGAATTAGATTTCATGGTACAATTATTTCATATGTTTCCAAAAACTGTTCTTTTAAAATATCTACTGTTTTCTTCCATTTTTTCCATTGTCTCCAACTCTTCTCCCACCTCCACCTAGGAAAAGAAAAGTCTTCTGTTTGCATTAGGACATTTACACAGGCACTTCTTTCCTGGAGAAATATGGCATCAGCTGAGATCGCACAGGCTTTGTTAATACTTAACACTGAATAAACAGGGCAGGTAATGACCATTGTTAATACTTCCAAATGCAGTACAGCAACACAGTTGACAAAGGTCAGGAGGGAAAAAAATAGCATTGGTGTTTGCAGTGGGAAGAATCTTCTGAAATGAGACGTGAGTAAACAAGGCATACATCCTGTGTCTTAAGGACTTTGTTGAGGAGGAGGCTACTGAGCTCATTCAGAACTGGTGTTCCAAGATTTGTAATCTCAATACTGAGAAAGATGGAAACATAAGGACAAACTTTAGTACTAAGAAATCCTCACAGTACCCAAGGCTTTCATATTTCTTCAGATAAATTAGGCAGTCAAATCAACCTACCTAAATATTGTATTCAAGGCACTCTTTTATGCCAGCTTCGCCCAGAACATTCCCAGCTGCTCATTGTACACTGAAGTTACACAGTGTATCTTTTTCAAGGACCTTGCAGTATTTTCCGAAAAGGACTTAGGTACTTCCAAGAGTAGCTCTCAGGAGACACCTCTTACATAAGGTGGTGTTTTCTGTTGCTGCTTACATTCCTAGGTTGTATAGCAGTGGAAAGATTTCAGAGAAATCTAAAATATATTTCAGAGAACTTCCTTATGTTGTTGGTCATGTTCATAAGCAAGAAGACCCAGTCATCTGGGTGAATGAGGAGTTTCCCATCTTCCTAGGCCAGAGGTTTAAGGGTCTATTACTTGTTCATGCATTCATTCCTCACTCATTAGGTATTTATAGAGTAGCATCTGCTATGGGTCAGGCTGTTTTCTTAGTGCTGGGGATAAACAGTGAGCAAAACATTGTCACAGAGCTTTGGATCCAGTGGGAAAGACAGGCAAGTAAATAGATAATTGTAATATGGTGAAATAATTAATTACAGGGCACTTAAAGTATACTTCCCTCAGTCTTCTGAGAGACCTGCAAAGGTTTTACATAAAAAATATCTTTGAAGCCCAAAGATTTGATTTTGTCAAAGTGTTGGGTAGGGGGAGTTTTGTAAATTGAGAAAACATGTCCAAATCCCTGGAAAAAGAACATGGTCAGTTAGGGGAACTGAAAGTAGTTTGCTGTGGGTGGAGGGCAGAGTTAACCTAAGAGATTAGTGAACAGAAAACAATTGGAACCCAAGTTGGTCAAGAGGTTGAGGTTTAAACATCAATTTAGAAGAGAGAAAAAAAAAATCATTCTTCAGTTACTAATTTTGCACATATTAGCAATTTGAATTGAGAGGTTTTGTAAGACTTTATCTATTTTTAAGCAATTTTTTCATTTTTCTTGTCTTTTTTATTTCTCGTTTATTGTCAGTTATGACTGCTCTGTGTTAATAATAATCATGAGAAGCTGAGAAAACATATAAGTGCTCCAACATTAGGGATTAGTTACATAGCTTGTAATAAGTTAAAAACACCGTGTCCCAAAACATTATGTACAAAATATTAAACTAAGCCCATTTATTTAAAACATAAAATCATGATAATGTGGTTAGCAGAAACCATTTCTATTTTATCTTCTTGCCTTTCTAAGTGCAAGGTACCTAATATAATAAACTTTGAAAAATTCTTGTGGATGAATTAATGAATGAATTGAAAAAAATTAAGCATGGCTACCAGCAGCTATTGGCAGAAAAGTTGACAGAATATTTTGATTAATATTCATTTGGAGTTTGTAACTCAGTTGTAACTGTCCTTTGCTTCTTCCTATTGCTTCCATGTGGCGACATTATTAATATATTAAGATAAGATTGTTTTCTTATTTAAAACATTTGCTCTTTCACTGCTACAAAAATATTATAGTTTATACTTTTGTTTGATCTTTCCGTAAGTAGATACATGTATGTTTTCTTCTAATATCCGCACATTCATTTTCCACTTTGATGCTGTTGTGTGAAGGGTTTTGGTTTTTGTTATTACGTGTTATACATTTGTTTGGCTTTTGGTTGGTTAGATATACCAGCAGAAGCTGCCACACAAGGAAGGGGAGCACCCAGAGGTTTAAATTAGAATCTAAGTAGTTCTCAAATTAAAATTTTACGTTATTTGAATTGGAGATACCTACACCAGCAGTTGTCTGCAGAAGCCCTCTTAGACTTAACAGAAAATTAACACAACTCTAACTAGCACTAATAATCTAGGTTATTCATTTCTTTTTTATTTTTAAAATTAACTTTTTTTATCTTGAGACGACTGTAGATTCACATGCAGATGTAAGGCATGATACAGACAGATCTCACGTATCCTTAGCCCAATTCCCCCAATGGTATGTTTTGAAAAACTACGGTACAGTATAACAACCAGAGTATTAACGTTGATACAATCAAGATCAAGAACATTTCCCTAACCACTAGAATCTCTCATATTGCCCTGTTAATAGCTACACGTATTTTTCTTTCATCCCTCTTTCTTAACCACCAGTTGCTCATTTTTATACTTTTGTCATTTCAAGAATGTTACATAAACGGAATCACACACTGTAACCTTTAGGGATAGGTTTTTTTTTTTCCACTCAGCATGATTCTCTGTTGTGTGTATTAGTAGTTCATTCCTTTTTATTGCTGACTACTATGCCATAGTATAGATATACAATACTTGGTTTAAGCATTCATCCCTTGAAAGAAATTTGTTTTCTTTCCTAGGTTTTGGTTATTTATGAATAAAGCTGATACAAGGAATCATATATAGGGTGTTTGTGGATATAATTTTTATTTTTCTGGGATAAATATCCAAGAGTACAACTGCTTGGTCATATGGTAGTTGCATGTTTAGTTTTTAAAGAAACTGCCTGTTTTCAATAGTGGCTGTATTATTTTACCTTTCCACTAGCAATGTACAAATGGTCCATTTCTCTAAATCTTTGCCAGTATTTGTTAGTGTCACTGTTTTTTATTTTAGCCATTCTGGTAAGTGTATAGTGATGTCTCATTGTGGCCTTAATTTGCATTTCCCTGGTGGCTAATGATGTTGAACATCTTTTTGTGTGCTTATGTGCCATCTGTATGTCATCTTCAATGAAATGTCTGTTCAAGTCTTTTGCCCATATTCTAACTGGATTGTTTTCTTACTGCTGTGTTTTGAGAATTGTTTATATATTCTAGATACAAATCCTTGTTAGATATGTGGTTTGCAAATATTTTCTCCCAGCATGTGATTGGTTTTTTTAATTCTCTTAAGAGAATCTGTCACTGAACAAAAGATTTTTCACAGAATGAAACTTACCAATTTTCCTTGACTCGTTATGCTTTTAGTGCTGATTTTAAGAATTCTTTGCCTAGCTCTAGCTCCCAAAGATTTTCTCTTCCTTTTTTCCTAAAACCTTTGTAGTTCTACATTTTACATTTAAGCTTGTGATTCATTTTGAGATACTTTTTGTATAAGGTGTGAGGTTTAGGTAAAGGTGGTGGGTATTTCTGCTTTGGTTTTGTTTTTCGTTTGTTTTGCCAATGAATGTTTAGTTGCTATAGCCCATTTGTTGAACAGCCTGTTGTTCCTCCATGAAATTGCTTTTGCAGCTTTGTCAAAAATAAATTGAACGTGCTTGTGTTATGTGGATCTATTTCTGGGTTCTCTATTCTGTTTCATTGATCTAGTGTTTGTCTCTCCACGAGTACCCCACAGTCTTGATTACCATAATCACATACCGTAATAAGTCTTAAAATCAGGTACACTGATTCCTTCTACTTTATTCTGTTTTTTCCAAAATTGTTTCTACCATTTTAGTTTCTTTGCATTTTTATGTACATTTTAGAATATTTGTCTTTATCTACAAAAACTATTGCTGAGATTTTGATAAAAACTGTTTTAAACTTGTGTATCAAGTTAAGGAAAATTCACATCTTACTATGTTGTCTTCCAATCCATTAATACAGAATGCCTCTCCATTTATTTAGATCATCTTTGATTCTTTTCTTCAGAATTTTTTGGTATAGGTGTTTTTTTTGTTTGTTTTTTGTTAGATATACCCATAGAAGCTGCCAAATAAAAAAGGGGAGCACCCAGAGCTTTAAATTAGATAATAAGTCCTGTATATGTTTTGTTAGATTTATACCTAAATATTTCATCTTTCAGTAAGTGTAAATGATATTCTATTCTCAACTTCGGTGCTCACATGTTTATTGCTAGGGCACAGAAATATAAATTATATTTTGTATGCTAATCTTGTATCCTGTTGTCTTGCTGGACTCACTAGTTTTAGGATGTCTTTTTTTTTTTTTTTTTTTAGATCTCTTGAGATTTTTCATTTACACAATTATGTCATTCACAAATAGGAACCAATTCTTTTTCATCTGTATACTTTTATTTTCATGTATTTTTTTTGACATGGAGTCTTGCTCTGTCACCCAGGCTGGAGTGCAGTGGTGCAATCTTCGCTCACTAAAACTGCTGCCTCTTAAGTTCAAGCAATTCTCATGCCTCAGCCTCCCAGGTAGCTGCGATTACAGGCATGTGCCACCACATGTGGCTAATTTTTGTATTTTTAGTAGAGATGGGGTTTCATCATGTTGGCCAGGCTGATCTCAAACTCCTAACCCCAAGTGATCCACCTGCCTCGGCCTCCCAAAGTGCTGGGATTGCAAGCATGAGCCACCACACCTGGCCCATCTGTATACTTTTAATTTCCTTTTCCTGCCTTATTGCCCTAGCTGGCACTTCCAACACTTCATTGAATAATAGGAGTGAGAACAGACATCCTTGTCTTGTTTCTGATATCAGGGAGAAAGCATTCAGTCTTTCAACAATATCTATTTTCACAATAGATATTTTTTAGATGCTCTTCATCAATTTGAGAAAGTTTCTCTCCATTTCTAAAGATTAAGAATAAATAAATAAGATTAAGATTAAATAAGATTAAGAATAAAGAAGAGTAAGGAAGTTTGAATATTATAAATCTTACAGTTATACTGTTTAGCTTAAGAAATTATAGAGCTTCTGTTCTTGCTAGTTAGCTACATCTTCAGAACTTAGGCAAAACAGGGTAACCCAGAGTGATGGACATCCTTTTTATTGATGTTTCATGATTTTAAATTTCATTCTCTTTTTTCTTTTGTGTGTACTTGACTTTGCTTTAACTTTGTTTTTTTTTTTTTTCTGACCTTTTTTCTTTTAAAAAGTGCATCGGTAGACAATACTTCTGTGTCTTAATTGGTCAATGGAAGACTTAATTCACACTTTAAAATAATGTATGCTTACAAGGAATATATACAAATATTTCAAAGCTCTATCTGAAAATTAGTTTCAATTAGAATTCAAAACTAATCTTTGATTTGTGCTTGCCTCATTTTTACTTTAAATTTTTGATTTTTAAAAATTTTGAATTTTTGAATTTTGAAGTACTTTTCACTTTTAATTTGAATGTGCAGCTTTATTTCCTTCTATAAAATTTAATATTGCTAGACCAACTCACTTGGTTGTCTACTTTTATAAAATAATGCCAGCTTTTCCATTCTTCCTATACACACATAATTAGGTCTTTCAGTATTTTAGACTTTTCCATATCCTAGTGTCCCTAGGGAAGGGAGCACTTGAAGTTTAACACTTCCTATGATATTAATGCTGAACTTAAACATCTTCAAGGCAAGCTGTGAACACAGAACAAACATATCTTCAAATTATGAATAATAGCAATGACAAAAAACTAATTCACAGAGATTTACTCTATGGTAACCCGCCACATCACTCAGCTATATAGAATTGTTTTTGTCATATATTTAGACTCTAAGCACCATGAAGGCAGGCATCATTTCTTTCTTATTTACCTCATGCACATGAGGCACTCAATGAGTATTTGTCAAATGACTAATTTCTGATGACTGTGTGGTATTCCATTGTTTGGACACACCATTGTTTAATTAAGCAGTCCTGTTCTGATAGACATTTAGGCTGTTCCTAGTTTTTGCAATAATAAACATGTAACTAATCTTTCCAGCCCCTCCTACTTTGATGAGTCATCTCATTTTAAATTATGTCTACATTAGGCTTTTGGACATCCGTATTTTTTGATCATTTATTGTGCTTTGTCGTTTTAATTACTCTACTCTCTGGTTGGTTGGATATTTATGTCAAGCTGCTTAACAAATGAGCATATGGCATTGCTTTACTGCTTTACTATAGTGTTGGGAAGTCAGAACAGTGTTAGATGATGAGCACTTTAGAAGAATTTAGAAAAAATTGACTAGAAAAGATGTAAAAGTTGTGAAATTTATAAGGCCAGTTTAGGAGATCACAGAAAGGTGGTTCCACATTGTGGAGCATCTGTAGTGTTGCTCCTCCAGAGACTGGTTTTGCCCATACCACTGAAGGAAGCCTCATCCCATTCTCAAGTGCTTTCAGAACAGCTGAAAGTGTAATGGGATCCACACTGCATTCCTATCAGAAGTTCCAAAGAATCTCAGCACCGTCATTTACATACCTTTGCTGAGTATCTGTTACGGTCCAGAAAGGTTCTCTATTGGGGAATGTAGAGAGGCACCTAGATACCCCAAACACAGTGCTTGTCCTCAAGTAATGAAGGCATTTACACTGGGGATGGGGAAGTAAGACTGAAGTCGAAGCCCTGTGGCATTATGGTCAGAGCTGATGCTCCAGAACTGGATACAGCTGGATTTGAACCAGGCTTTTTCTTGGTTGTATGGCATTGAGCAAGTAAGCTAATTTCTGTAAAGCTCAGTTTATTCATCTATCAAATGGAAATATAGTATCAAAGTTATTTTGAAGAATACATGGAAAAATGCATATAAGAATCTTAGAAAAGGGTTTGACATAAGGTGGGTGTATATTTTTTCTTGAAAAAGAAAAACGGGCACAATAGACAGAGATAACATAGGATTTCAGATGACAGAGAGACTACTTATGGCTAGTGAGAGTGAGGAGGATGTTATGGAAAAATGTAGAAGTTCACTTGCATCTTAAAGAACAGTCAGGATTGCAGGTGGCTGAGGGAAAAGTAAGGAAGGTTTTTCAGAGGAAGAAATGGCATATGCATAGGCAAGGGGAAGAATGGCAGGGTGTGTTCATGGACTGTGGGAAGACAAGATGGCAAGGGTGAAGGCAGACTGAGATGTGTGCGTGCCCCTGGTGAGCTAATCATTTGATTCCTTATATTTATTTGTTTGACATTTTCTAGTGGGAGAGTAAAGGAAAAAAATGGTTTCCTATTAATAAAACAGGTATACCCAAATAGTTCTTCCTTTACCTTCAAATTAAGATGTCTGTTATATGCTGTGAATGTAACATGACATTTTAACCTATTTGGACTTGTCTTTCATTTTTACAATTTTTGAAAAAGCACTCATAATTGTATATGATTAGTCATACTTACCATGGATAGAGGTCATTTCCTTGGATACCGGCACTTGATCCCTTTGCTCAGGGTATATTGTGTGCTTTTATAGGAATGGTTCTTGTTTACATTTTACCAATGAGTAAGGAGTCTGAGGGTAGAAATCTGAGTTAACTGGCACTGTATTTCTAATTGATTAGTGGTGTTTCAGTGCCCCCTATGGGATGGTGCCAGGGCACTTGTCTCATTGGGTGTCTGCATCATTGGACTCAGGATGAAGGAGAGGAGTAGAACCTAGACCTCAAAAGTTGGTTAGGGCCAGATCCTGGGGAAACTTGACAGGCTAGGTAAAAAGGTACAGATTTTAAATTATTAAGCAAAGAGGTCTCTAGAAAGGCTGTTAAACAAGTGCCCAAGATGGAACTTAGAACATTTTATTTGGTGATGAAGTGCATGAGACCATGAAGGCAGGAAGCTGTCGTAGTGGTCACTTTAGAGATACAAGTGTGAGATCTTAAATGCTGGCCTGGGACAGAAGTAAAGTGAATGGAAGGCAACTGAGAACTCTAGGCAAGAGGAAGAAAGAAGTGATGGGCTGGATGACTGATGGCATGCAGGAGGCTGTGAAGAGGGAGCATGCCGAGACAATAGAGATCTTCAGTCTCATTGACCTTCCAGGTGTGTCTGTCACCCACAGCCTATAACATCCATGATTTATGTCCTCTGACACATACAATGTAACAGGTTATTTTCTGCCTCACAGAAACCAAACCAAAGCTTACGTTTCACAAGCAAAACTTGTTTTTCACGCTGTACAACATTAATTCTTTTATCTTCTTTTCCTCATTGTATAGTTCCAAAATAAAATTTTTTGGGTTGCCAAACTTGCAAAGAATTCTCTGTTTTTCAAAACTTTCTATTTTAAGACCCCTTTCTTGCAATAAAATATGGCTGATTGAAGAGGCATTTCATAATAGGTAATTGCCTAAAACATTTGTAGACTTTTTTTTTGAGATTTAGATCACGTCTGTAATATATGATAAAAATTAATTTAGACTTACTAATTTGGAACTTTAATAATTTAGGCAGGAAGAAATTTCCATTGTTATTCTCCATAAAAAAGTTTTTCCTCCCTTTTTACCTTTTTTTAGAGGTGGAATGTTTAAAGAGGATTAAATAAGAGAATAAATTGTGAATTGCACTTTAGGAAAGTGGTTAGTATACTAATTAAGGCATATGTCCTCTGCATATACAGAAACTGCAGTGCACAAACAGGCAGAGAGGTTAGATGTATTTAGCAAAACCTGAAGCAGCTGTAAAAATCATCAGGGTCATTAGTTCACCTGAGCCACTCCTCAACCTCCCATGAAACAAAAACAAGAAGACTTTGGAGTAAAACTGATTACTGTATTTTCTCTGTTTGGTAAAGTCATCAAAGTAAAATTTTTAGGGTCTATTTGTCTCATATACATATATATATATATATAGAGAGAGAGAGAGAGAGAGAGAGAGGTTTTTTTTGTTTTTTTTTTTTGTTTTTGTTTTTTTTGTTTTTTTTGAGAGGGAATCTGGCTCTGTCGCCTAGGCTGCAGTGGTGCAATCTCGGCTCACTGCCACCTCTGCTTCACGGGTTTAAGCAATTCTCCTGCCTCAGCTTCCTGAGTAGCTGGGATTACAGGCACTTGCCACCACGCCCAGCTACTTTTTGTATAGAGACGAGGTTTCACCATTTTGACCAGGCTGGTCTTGAACTCCTGACCTCAAGTGATCCGCCCACCTCAGCCTCCCAAAATGCTGGGATTATAGGCTTGAGCCACCATGCCTGGCCTTGTATGTATTGTTTAATGGGATCATTATTTCATTAATTTCCCTTAATTCAGGTTAGAAATAGGTTAATATCTTTATTAAACACATCCCCCTTTCAAAATATTTTGGCATTTTCTTTTGTTTTCACTGATCTTAAAGGATTTTTTCTAATATGAGCAGATCTTATGAAACTGTTGTAAGTATGTGAACATACTCAACAAAATAAGTTCAAGTAGATACCTTAAACACTTATTCTTGGACAGCATTTATTGACTTAGTTCTAGTTAGCAGTGCACTTAAAACGTAGCATTTCTTTAAATAAAACTTTTTGGTTCTAATTTTTTAATTGTTTAAACTGATCCACCCCCAACAAAGAGAAGGAATTAAACAGCAAATATGACTATACTAGCAAATATGCCTATAGTTACATATTCACTTTGAATGAATGCTGACATTTAAAAGACACTTCTACCATATGGCACAAACATAAATATGCATATGTATATAGGTGTACTTAACAGTGGTACAAATTTCCAATCACCCCAGTCAAAACATCTCATTTAAATTTGTTCCTTCTGTTGAATGCCACATACGAAAGTTAGGATCAAGTGAAATGACCCTTTTCAATAAAGTCTAGAACTAACGAGTGCCCTCATATTTGTAGTACACATTAATTTTCTTAAGTGAAACATAGTAGAGAATGAAGAATGAAGTTTCTCTTTGTTCCTTCACATTATGTTGTAGGTTCAATGGTACTCTCATACATGTGAGAGTAAAATTACCTTTGCAATGAAGAACGAAATTTTTAGAATGTGGAAGCACCCAATAAAAGCAATGCCTATTTCCACATAGTCTGTTGAAAACAATTTCTCTAAATAAACAAGTTGCTTAATTTTCTGTGCCATCCAGCCATTTGCTAAACCAGTGGTAAGCCCAGTCCTAGGAGGTCTAAATAATGATCTTATGAGAAGATATATTCTATCCCAAATGAGTTTAGCTTGAATTGACAAAATTCCTGTGAATCTAAGTACCTTCCCAAATTCTTATGAATCTCGGCAAGTACCTCAGATGTCAGCTCCTTAAGGACAGGGATTTTTGTCTTCACTTCTGGTACCTTTGACTCCTAGAATAGTTCCTGGTGCGTACCAGATACTCTTTATGTGTTTGTTGAATTCAATAAATATAATTCAATCTTGTGCCTGGATTGCTCAGAATAGTTTCCTTGACTTGGGGAGAATTTAGTGAAGTGACGTTTAAAATATGATTATAACATGTTACAATTGAGTAAAAACACCAACAAATGCAATGATTCTTAAACACTGGTCAGCATGGTTAATGAAGGACAAAAAAAAATAACAGGAAAATATCTCTTGCTAAGAATAAGATTGCCCAAGGACAAAGGCTGAGAGAGGGCATTCTCCACTGGTCGGTGGTACAGACTAGGGAAAGTGGGTCAGGATTGGGAACATCTGTGAATGGGAGGGCAGCAGGAAAGCTTGTCCTATAGAAAATAAAAGAACAAAAAACGGAGACACTTTCTGTGCTGCTCGAGGCCTGTGGGAGCCGGGGGCTTACTGGTTCACAAATTTGACCACTCTCTGCCTTCCTGGCAATTCCCATTTAGTAAACCAAAATTCTAGGGACCAAAATGCACATTACAAGTAACAACAGGCACAGGCTGATGTTTTGTCTCAGTATTAGGTATTGTCAGACTTGAGCATGTGTCCAGCAGGGCAAATACATACTGTATGTTGAGTGTCTATCATGGTATTACATTAAGAACTCAAACTCACGGGGATTAACTGTAACATTAAATCACAGTTTAAAAGATATTGGAATCTAGGAAAGAGGACACTCTTTTAGATCTTCAGAGGTTTTAAGATTAAGCCAAATATGCAAATTATAATTTATAAACAATTTTACAGTGCCTTTTCTGTCAAATTAATTGATAAAGAGTTTTTGCGGTGGGGAAATAATACACATGGATCCATATCTCTGTGAAGGCTGCCAGGTCAGTGCCTGACAGAAGTGTCTTTTATGACAAGGAGTCAATTGCAGATCAGGTGAATGTTTGTGAGTGTGTGTGCGTGTATAAAGGTTGTTTACAGATAAAGATTCATCTCTTTTTTCCATTTTCATAAATTTTATTTGTTTATTGTAGTAAGACACATTGAGATTATCTGGAAGATGAACTATGTATATTGAGAATCTGAAAATCAATATAAAGGCAGACTTTTAACCTGTGAGAGAAAAAAAAAGAATAAAACCTGTCATTTGCTTTTTCATCTCTTACCAGCTCACCGTTCCACTTCGTAGTTCCTTCAGTGTCAAAAGGGAATGATAGGCTATAAACCGTGTTCCTGATAAACCTACTTTATTTGAAGAAGTGTTTGGTCAGAAAATGCTTGGTCCTCACACGTGATAGGATTCTAAAAGGTCAGAAACCTGTAAACACTATGCAAAAATATTTAAAAATATATTCTTTTTTTTTGTTTGTTAGATGGAGTCTCACTCTTCTTGCCCAGGCTGGAGTGCAGTGGCGCGATCTCAGCTCACTGCAACCTCTGCCTCCCAGGCACTAGCGATTCTCCTGCCTCAGTCTCCCAAATAGCTGGGATCACAGGCACCTACCACCATGCCCAGCTAATTTTTTTGTATGTTTAGTAGAGACGAGGTTTCAACATGTTGGCCAGGCTGGTCTCAAACTCCTGACCTCAGATTATCTACCTGCCTCGGCCTCCCAGAGTGCTGGGATTACAGGTGTGAGCCACTGTGCCTGGACTAAAAAAAATTCTATCTCTGGGACCAGCCTAGGGTAAATATCACAAATATTAATCCTAGACATTTGGAATCTCTTTTCTTGGCAGTATAAATGGACTTAACACCACTCAACAATGCCATTTCTTACTGATGAAAAATTCTCTTTGATAGTAGAGCCAAATAAATGACTCTGAGTTACTAGATTAAGGTGACCTAAAGGGCCATGTCCTTAAAATGGTAGGAGGTTTCAGTGCAAGAACGGAGAAGCAATTCTGGTGGCTGGAAGTCAGTGGCTTCTTCAGGATGGCATGGGAGAAGGCACAGGATCAAGAATTGGAGCCTATTACAGCTGCCTCTCTGTTAGCTATGGAGGGAAGAATGGAATCAGCTTGGGCTTCCCAGGCCATCTAGTGCTGGTGGCTTTGGAATATAACCTGATCTTCTCCCCACCACCTCCCTTTTGTTCCAAATGGGTGAGAAGGTAAAAAAAAAACATATGCAGAAACCCTTTTTTACTGTTTCTTTTTCCTCTTTCTTTCTAGATCTCTGAGGCATTTCCTCCCTCTTGCTCTGCCTTCACGGAAATATAATGGAATACAGAAACCTCTCCTTTCGCCTCATTTTCCATTCCCTTATTATTATTTTAGCTACTAGGAATTAGCATTAGGAAGAATCCCAGGAAGGAAAAGCTGTAATAAAGATTATCATTTCCAAGAAGGGACCAGCCCAGTGTTTTGTTTTGTTTCATTTTAGATTTTAGGCTCTTTGAGTTCAATTTTCCTCAAGTTGGTAATAAATTTTTAGCCGCTATGAGGTCTTTTCACTTTTTATCACATATCCTCTTGTTTTCTCTAATCTCTTTTAGATCTTACTTTTCTCTCTATAAAGATTAGTATTGTCTTCAGTGGAAATTTATGAACAAGGCTGCTTAAAATAATGCCGATAAGATATCCTTTTATGTTTTCTTGATATAATATTTGCCCTAGCAATATATATATAAGGCAACATCCTATGTGGATTCAGATTCCTTTTTAAAACTATCACCTCCTCTATCCCATTTTACCACCAATCTTATGAAGCTTTTTATTCCTTAAGCATAACCAAGTTTATATTCATTTGTATATGGCACCTACCTCAAGGGGTTGATGGGAAGATTAAATGAGTTAATATATCCAAAGTACTTGGATTAGTGCCTGGCAGCGGGTAGGCTCTATGTGAGTCTTTGCTATTTTTATTATTTTTTATTAGCTTTTATTTTTATTTGATAGACGAATATAGAATATCAATTTCAATTCGTCTCCAGCTATGGTTGGATGCAGTTAGCCCTGCAATTGTTTGAATTTTAGAGGTCAACAGAAGTGTTCCACTAGAATGAGAAAATATGTTAACCACCTTTTTCTCTGCTCTGCCCAGGGGTCTTCAAATGTCTCCTAATCCACCTTTTTTTTTTTTTTTGAGACAGAGTCTCACTTTGTCACCCAGGCTGGAGTGCAGTGGCGCCATCTTGGCTCACTGCAATCTCCGTCTCTCGGGTTCTAGCGATTCTCCTGCCTCAGCTCTAGAGTAGCTGTGATTACAGGCACCCGCCAGCATGTCCCGCTAATTTTTGTATTTTTTGTAGAGTTGGGGTTTCACGATGTTGGTTAGGCTGGTCTCAAACTCCTAACCTCAAGCGATCTGCTCATCTTGGCCTCCCAAAATGCTGGGATTACAGGCGTGAGCCACTGCACCCAGCCTGTTTCCTAATTCACTTCTTGATCAATCTAATATCAACCAGGAGAGGGGAGTGCTATAGACCCCTCCCCCTTCCACTCCCTTTCTCCCTGCTGGCCCACTAGAATTAGGAACAAGACAGAAGCATATTTTTTGGCATCTTATTTGTTCTCATAAAAAAGAGTCATCTTATTCGATAAAGTCCACTTAAATCTGGGAAACCCTTGCATGGCACACGATATCTCAAGGGGCAGCCTCCAAGCAAAAGATGGCTATTGAACCCCCAAAATTCAAGGTGAGAAGACTGAATAATGAATGTCTGTTTTTCCACCTGGTGCTTTAAAACTGACCTATGTTTCCCATAAGATGTCTTGAGGTTGAATTATGTCACAGCAATACCGTCTTTTCACACTGTTGGTTGAGATGATTTGAGAGAGATCAGATTTCATCTGGTGAGTGACAAGGCTTTACTCCCTCTTGCTGTGTATTAAAACAATTAAACATTAAATGCATTTTACTGCAGACTGTTTGACTAACGTGTGCATATTAGAATTTTTTTTTTCAAAGACCTATGAAATAGGAGCTGAGCTCCCTGTTAATGTTTATGGCGCCCATTAACAAAGTTCATCTCCAGGATGTATGATTTTCAGTTTTCTCTTTCTAATCTTCTTTTGGGAGAATGGAGGATAGGTGGAAATCAATTTTCCCAGCTAGATCTGCATTTTTCCAGTTAGAAAAGATGTTTCATTTTAATTTGTTGTCTGACGGTATTGAAATATTTTTCCAATCTGTTGTTATTTTAAAGAGCAAGCCCTCTTCCTGTCATCATCCATTACCTGGAGCATTATTTAGTAAGTGCTTTTTTTGTAAACAGATAGTGGTTTTACACAGATCTAGTTCTGTGGTGATCATGTTTCCAACATTCGAGGGCGGCTGCCTGGCAGGAGCACTTTTCTGTGTTTTAGTTTTTTATCTCAGTTCTTCTGAATTGATTATTTCCCCCTAATGTTTCCAGGTTAAGGAGTATTTTTCACATATTATTTGTCAAATCCACATTTCTCTTTCTGCCAAGGAGGATTAGGAATCTCTAGTGAATCAACCTGCTCTAGATACTTTCTGGGAAAGAGAGGTGAAGCAGGAAAAATCCTAGCCCTCTGCATTGTCTTACCCATTTAAGCTAACCAGGACAAAGGGTAGCCACACCACCGAGTTCACCCGCTGCATTCTTCAAAACCCCTGTCCTCCACATTTGCCAGCACCCCAGCACACTTACGACCAAAATGTTTTCTACCTGTGTTTTTAGAAGAAGTACAGATTTTAGCTACTTTGCTAAACTTTTTTTTTCCTCCTGATTATTTTGTTTCACAAGAATTTCTAAACTCTTAAGGAAACGAAAATCATTCTGTTTGGTTTTTGATAGCTGAAAATACAGCTGTATCTGGGGAATATGATGACGGAGAGGAGTTATTTCTCATGTTAAAAAAAAAAATAAAAAACCTAAGGAAAACGGTAGCCCTCCTTTCGGCCAGGAAATGACCCTGTGTCTCTCCACTGGGGAGCAGCTGCCGGGAGCCCTGGGCTGGCAGGGAGAGCCGGTCTGGGGAGGGCGTTGCGCCAGGCTCCCCCGCCAGCCCCGTGAGCGCTGCTTTTTTCCCGGAGCCGTCATTGTCTCCCCGAGAGTCTCATGGCGTTCTTTGTCTGCAGTGGGTAGCTTGTGTCACACACTCGCAGCCCGTTGCACTCAGCCTCTGTTCATCCCATTTTCTTTCTTTCTCTCCTCACCACTCTCCCCCGCCCCCTCCCCAAGCCCCTCCCTTTCTTACTGGTTTTGTGATTCAAGGAATTTGAGATCATTTTGGTGAAGTAGATGCTCAGAAGGTAGGGTTTCTTATGAGCTTCAAAGAAGTGAGGAAACAAGATGTGATGCCTTTAAAACTGACAGTGCCCCTGTGTGGATCTGGGAATCACGTTCTTGAAGTAACAGTTTTTAGTTAAAAATACTAGGTGCTGGGGGTGTGGGGGGACATGGTCCTTCCCTAGCACATTCATAGTAAGGGAAGAAACTGCGCCGTTGAGTAACACCTCCATCCGCCAATATTCTGGGGTAACTGAGAGAACTGCCAGTGCCTTCGGTGCCATTGTTAGTAAGAGACAAAGTGTGACAACAAATGCCTTGTGAATTTAAATAGCCAGGTATGATGTTCAGAAAGGCTTATGAAATAAACACGCTAATCCACATTCTGGCTTGTGCAAAGTAAAGTATTAAGGGCTTGGTGGAGCTTTACTCTAAAGTGCCTGTGTGCCGTCTCTCGCTCCTTTTCTTCCCATTACCTGTAGCTTATAATGCTTTTTAAGTGATTCTCTTGCTTGCGTGGAGAGCAAGAATAGGAGGAAGGTTGAGTTGACAGGATTCTTAAAGCCATTTGTACACAGGAACTTTCCTTGAGGGAACTTAAAGCTCTTCACGAATGGAAATCATATAGCTGGAGCAGACTAAATTCAAGGAGCCCAATCCCTTATTGTCAGAGATAAGGAAACTGAGCTTGGGGCATGTTTGGGGATGATTCCTGTGACACAAAGTTAGCTGCGTTAGGACTTGAATCTGGCGCTCTTTCAAGACTCCTTCAGGGGCACATGTTAGTATCTTGGTCCCCTTTGAAAGATGTTGCTGGCAAAATGTTATTATCCTTACTTTAAAATGGGGCACACGAAAGCACAGAAAAAAAAAATTGTCTCATATTAACCCTGCATGGCAAAGCCAGTGAGATGGGATTCTCATGTCTGCTTGTCTTTCCTGCACTGTCCCCTAGCCTATTACCCCTTAATACCTTTTAGCTCTTTTTCTCCTGATACCCAAAGAATGTCTTGTGTTGCTCTTTTACTAGGCACTTTTCTCCCAATATATCTGAAACTCTGTCTGAGAGCTCCCTCTAGAATTTTCCCCCTAGGTAACCCAGACCCAACCCATGTTTACAAAGAAGCAATGCTACTGTCACTTCCAAATGCACCCAACCCAGCGATGATGTAGTAAAAGCAGAACTGGCCCGGGGGCAGGAAGTGGAGTCCGGGTGCCATCACCAGTTCATGATACTGATGAACTCCTGTGCCAAGTTCCTTCCAGCTCTAGAATCCTAAATCTTCATAGAAATTTGCAGAGAAATTTTGAGAGAAAAGTGGTAAATTGAAACATCCACCAAGTTGAATTGTTTTAAAAGCCTCAGTCTTCTTGACACCCAAATCGTTAGTCTGACTTTGGAGCTGGGTGCTTGTCCTTGCCATTACTTTCCTGCCACCGAGTGGTCGCGGCTCCAGCAGACCCTGCCAGTGTCTACCTGGGGAACCAGTGCTGCTGGTAAAGTCAGTCCCTTGGGAATTCTGCAGTACAAGTGGACAACGAATTTTAATATGCACAAGTTTCCTTTCTGCCAACGTGGATGGGATATACCTAGTAAACAAATTTGGTTTTCTGTGGTGTAAGAATATTGTGACTCTGCTCCAGGACATATTATCCTTAAGGGCAGCCACATAAATGATACTGTGTTAGGCGGTGGGTTGCTGCTTAATAGGTAATTAATGATGACAAGTCCTGGATCTTCCGATTGTAAGGCTGGTATTCAGAACCTATAGTATGGTGGAATTTAAAGCCATTATTGTCTTCTGAACATTTACAAATGTGTCATGAAAATAAATTTGATAGAAAGTTGACCAGTCTGACTCTTTTCCATCGTGACTTATTAAAAATCATATTTGTGTTTTCTGCTTCTGCTTCCACCTCAGACCTCAGTGGAAATAATTTTTCAGACTTTACATCTATTCAAAATGTAATTATAAGTTAAACAGGGCAGACTTCAGGTAGAGAAAAAAATAAAAAGAAGCCAGACACAGGAAGACAAATGTGCATGATCTCTCTCCAATAGAGAATCTAAAAAAGTTGACACCCTAGAAGCAGAGAGTAGAATGATAGTTACCAGGAGTTGGGAGTATGATGGGAGGGGGTGGGAGATGTTGGTCAAAAGATGCAAAATTTTCAACTAGACAGGAGGAATACGTTCAAGAGATCTATTGTGCAATGTGGCGACTATAGTTAACAATGTATCGTATACTTGAAAATGGCTAAGAACAGATTTTAAGTGTTCTCTCCACAAAAAAATGATAAGCATGTGAGGTAATGCATATGTTAATGATCTATTTAGCCATTGCACAATGTATACATATTTCAAAACATGTTGTACATCATAAACACAATTTTAATTTATGAATTAAAAATTCATTTTAAAACAGTAGTGTTCATTTGAATTATTATTATTATTATTATTATTATTATTATTATTTTGAGACAGAGGGACAGGGCCAGCTCAGTTTCTTAAACACAGCTCTGTGCCGACTCCAACAACTTTGACTTTTTCTCACTCTGCGACTTACTAACTCTGAGACCTCTTGGGGGCCTCTTTTAAGCTCTTGGCTCTTCTTTTACTGGAATTATAATACCTGCTCCCTACCTTCCTTAAATGAATATTATAACAGTTATCAGGATATATGGGATAACATCTCCCATAGGAAAGCAATTTGGAGCCTTCAAACTGGTTTCATTATAGAGAAGAAGTTCTGAAAATGTGTTTTAACATGGTAAGAACTGATGGTGGCTAAAACTGCAAACTGCTCATGGAGAAAACTGGAGGAGTATGTTGCAAATTTATTCCATTCCGGGCTGAAACAGCAAAATCAATCTATGTTTTGATAGTTTATTTGAAATTTGGTTCTTTGATCATACTTGCATTGCTTTTAATGGAAAAAAAAGCCAAATCTTTCCTTAAGTCTTTGTTCTTTTTCAATTGAGGGTATTATTAACACAGCTGGATCATTGAGCCAATCTTTATCCTCTTCCCCACCTCCATTCTTCTTCTCCTTTTGGAAGAAAATTCTCAAGCAGAAGTGGGGCTGGGATAAAGGTTTGGGTAACTGGCCCTATAGTTTGGTTTTGATGTAAGTAAAGGGAGACTGGGCTGTGGTGATTAAAGGTTGTTCTGGGCCATTTTTCTGGTTGTTGAACCAATTTTTTACATCATCTCAGGCAAATACGTTTATGTGCCTTTAAGGGGCTAGTATTGATTTTTAACTTCACCAGCTGTGGTGAGTTTTAGTTGATGTTGGCGAAGCTCTTTTTATTCCCAGGTTGAATCATACCATAGGAAGTGCTATGTTGTTTTTATTTCCTTCAGGGATAGGAGAATAGAGGTTATGGATCTTCTACTGCTTTGCTGGCTTTTTTTGTCTCATAATTTTAGTCAGATAGCAATAAAGAGCCATTAAAAGTAATGAACAGTCTTTAGTGAGGTAAATGAAGATGACCGTGACAGTTTTAATATATTAATCAAATGGTATTGCTGTTTAACCTTAGCAACATCTCAATCAGATGCTTGCCTGAGATTAACTGAAAACGTCACTGTGACTTTCAAGAGGAAGATCATTCCAAAAAGTAAAATGTAGTTATAATTGGATGTTTTCGGGGAGAGACTTTAAAAAAATAGTCCTTAATCATATTCTTCATATGACACCTGATATGCATGTTTGGTGAAACATAGAAATAGGGAGAAAAACACATTTCTCCTCCAAATGTACATGGTAATCCACATCTATGAGTTGTGGATCATTTACTGAGTTCTTAACATATATCCAGAACTGAGGCTCCAAATGGCTTAACTCAGATCTTTACTTTATTAATTGTGTTTTTATTCCCTTATAAGAAAATAATCTACAGTTTTAAGTTAGGTCTTATACACTAAAAAAGACAAATGTTTTATCAGACCTACAAAGAACTGCATGATATTTGACACTGTAAAAGTTATATTGGATAGGATGCCAATAATCTAGAGTGCCAAGCCTCTGTGTAGTATCCCCAGCATTTAAACATAAATGTTGGGTGGGACTTCCAGCTGTAGCCACGTAAGGAAGTCAGCAAATCTCATTAAGAAAGGAAACATAAGGCTGGACAAAATGAACAAAAACAATCACTTCAGTGCTTTGGAAATTGAATAAGGCATACAACAGTGTGAGACGTATTTGTACTAGAAAAACTGCTGAACTTCTGTTAGAACGGTGGGAATCTGTGGAATTGTTGCCTAGGGTTGCATCCATCCTTCATGCAGTTCAGTCATCAGGGAGGTTCTAGGAGCAGAGGACCACAGTCCATAAGGACTGGCAGATTGCTGCTGCGGTCAAAGGCCCATTCAATTTGGAATGGTGGACAATGCTCATGACCAGTGGCATTGTCAGTGGACATAATGATCTTGGTGGCAGTGGATTGAGGATGGCCAGTGGGCTCTATTTTCCTGAGGTTACAGTTGTGGTTGAAGTAAGCATATCCCCAGATGAGGCTGCCCACATATGCAGCAGACAACAAAGACAGCCCAAGCTATCTACATACTCCTATCCAGTCTTCAGGCCGAGCACATGCATAGAAGAGATGAGGAAGAGTTTAGTGGAAAGCATAAGCTGATACCCACTTGAAAATGGCCTGAACTTTGAGTGTGCTCCTCAATCTGCAGATAGATCCATCAGCAGAGAATTAAAGTCTTCCTGGCTCAAGGTGCTTGATTATAATCTGTGTTCCATCATTGATCAACCATTAAGCCATGCAGAAACAGGGGTGACAAATATGAAGCCAGGATTAAAAATGAAAACAAAATTTTTTTCTTTTAAAGGGCTGAGAAAAGACATCAGTGACCTTATATTGCCAGGGAGACAATATTCACAGAATTAATCCAGACAAGTCACTAAAGAAATAAATAAACAAAAACAGAAACAACAACCTTCAGGGGAAAAATACCAGAATCCAGAATTGCTACGTTGTATCATCTTTAATGTCCATCTTCAACAAAATATTATGAGCTATGCAAACAAAGAGGAGAGCGTAACCCATACTCAGGAATAAAAGCAGTCAATAGAATCGGTCTCTGCATGTCCCAGATGTTGGATTTTCAGACAAAGACTTCAAAACTGTTATAAATGTGTTCAACATTATGTATAAAACAAGTATAAAAAGACTTTGAAAGGTTGAGGAAGGCAGACCAGCTTGGGTCTGCCAAAAAGAATGACAGATCTAGAAGAAACCATGTTTAAAGCATTAAAGAAAAGTATAACAATAATGAATCAATCAAATATGAATCAATAGAGAATCTCAGTAAGAAGACAGAAATCTATTTTTAAAAAATTAAAAAGAACCAAGCAAATTCTGGAGTCAAAACTATAAGAATTGAAATTTTAAAATCATTCAGTGGTCCAACAGCACATTCAACAAGACAGCAGAAAGCATCAGCTAACTTGATAGATCAATAGAAATTATCAAATTTGAAGAACAAAGGAGTAAAGGATTGAAAAATGAGCCTGAGAGACTTGTGAAACAATATCAAGCATGCCAACATACATATAATGGGACTCCTAGAATGAGACGATAGAGAAAGGAGCAGGAAAATATTTCAAGAAATACAGTCAGACACTTCCAAAGTTTTATGAAAAAACTTAATATACACACCCAACCTACTCTGTGTATGATTAATATCTAGATACATCATAGTTGGATTATTCAAAGAGAAAACGTTGACAGCACCAAGAGAAAAATGGCTTATCACATATAGAGAGCATCAGTATGTTGAATGGCTGGCTTCTCATTTTAAGAAAGAATGACAGAATACTAAAAGAAAAATATATTAGCTAAGAATTCTGTACCTTCTGTACCTAACCGAACTATCCTGCCAAAACTGAAGGAAAAATTAAGACATCCCCGATTTAAAAAAACAGAAAAGTTGCTGCTAACATACCTTTCTTAAAATAAATACTGAAGGAAATCCTTAAAGCTAAAAAGATAACTGGAATCCACAGGAAGAAATGAAGAGCACTAGAAATGGTAAATATGTGAGTTAATATAAATGACTATGTAAATATATTTATACCTTCTTTAGAAAACATGAAATGATATAAAGCAATAATTTTAACATTCTACTATTGAGTCTATAGCAAATGTAGACACATATGACATATGTATCACAGTAACAGCACAAAGAATGTAGGAGGGAATGGAACTCTATTAGAGCAAATTTTCTATATTTTACTGAAATTAAGTTTGTGTTACAGAATGTGATAACTTAAGGCGCATATTATAACTTTCAGAATAACCACAAAGAAAATAGCTCAAAAATAGGTAAAATGGAATTAAAAGAATTAAACTGGTATACCAGGAAATATGTAGTTAACACAAAAGAAAGCAGTAAAAGAGGAACAACAAAAAAAATGCGACATGGAAAAATACCAAAACGGCCTTTTGAAATCCCAACTATATCAATAATATATTTAATGTGAATAGTCTAACCACTCCAGTCAAAAGGCAGACATTGTCAGACTGGATTAAAACACACACACACACACACACACACACACACACACACAGACACACACACACGATACAACTATATGCTGTCCATAGAAACATTACTTTTGACTCAAAACATATTAGTATAAAAGTAAAAAAATAGAAAATGATTTGCTTTGCAAATGCTAATCATTAACATCAACAAAATATACTTTAAGAACTATTGCTAGAGATAAATAGATTTCATAATTATTGATATTTCATAATAAAGGATCAATGAATCAAGAATATACACCAACTATATATTTATTAATATATTCATCTAAGTACAGAGCCTCAAACATGAAACAGAAATGCATAGAACTGAAGGAAAAAATAAACAATTTAACAACACTAGTCAAAGATTTCAATACCCCCCTCTCACTAGTTGATAGGATAACTAGAAAACAGGGCTTTCTATAATCAGCAATGCTATAGAACACTTGAACAACACTGTTAACTGACTTAACCTAACTGACATACATAGAACAATCCATTTAACAATTGCCCAATATGCATTCTTTTCAAATGCACAAGGAATAGTCTCCAGAATATACTAAATGCTAAGCCATAAAACAAGTGTCAATAAATTTAAAAGAAATCATATGAAATATGTTCTCCAACCACAATGTAATTAAATAATAAATCAATAATAGAAATATTTGGAATTGAACACTTCTAATCACCCATAAGTCAAAGAAAAAATTTGATAATATTTTGACTCCATAAAAAAGAAAACACAACATATTAAAAATTATGGGATACAGCTAAAGCAGTGCTTAGATGGAACTTTACAGCTTTAATTGCCTATTCAAGAAAGAAAAATAGTCTCAAGTAAGTACCTTAA
The DNA here is from genome assembly GCA_963573385.1 of Cacajao melanocephalus. NCBI lineage: Eukaryota > Metazoa > Chordata > Mammalia > Primates > Pitheciidae > Cacajao > Cacajao melanocephalus. Next base: position 29,103 of record CAUYLG010029906.1, read on the forward strand.
GCTTCCATATGCAACTAGAAAAAAAAAGCAAATGCAACTCAAAGCAAGCAGAAGGAAATGATAAAGAATAGAGCAGAAATCAATAAAATAGAAAAGAGAAAACAATAGAGAAAATTGGCAAAACCAAAAGCTGTAACTAGACTAACCAAAACAAAACCAAAAAAGACACAATTTAGCAAATCATGAGTGAAAAATGAGCCACACTACTGACCCAACAGAATTTAAAATAATTGTATGGTAGTATTGTGAACAACTTCACACCAACAAATCAGATAAATGAAATCACAAATTCCTAAAAGATACACATCACCAAAACTGACTCAAGAAGAAATAGAAAGGATAAAACCATAATAAGTAAGGAAATTAAATTAGTATTCAAAAATTTTCCCACACCAAAAAGCACAGGCCCAGATGTATCTCATATATATATATGTATATATGTATATATATATTTCATTAAGCTGTTCTGAAAATAGAGAAGGGAACACTTCTGAACTTAGGATACTAATGCCAGAAAATGGCATTACAAGAATGTCCTCATGAGCATAGATGCACAAATCCTTAACGAAATATCAGCAAATTGAATCCTGAAACATGAAGAAGATTATGCACCACGATCAACTGGGATTTATCCCATTAATGTGAGGTTGGTTAACATCTGAAAAGTAATCAATGTAACATAATGTATTAATAGACTAATGGACAAAAACCACGTTATCATTTCAATAGGCAAAGAAAAATCATTTGACAAAACCCAACACCCATCTGTGATAAAAACTTCAACAAATAGGAATAGAAGAAAACTTCCTCAACCTGATAAAGGACATGTATAAAAAACACCACAGTTAACATCATATATAATGATGAAAGATAATATGGTTTCCCACTAAGCAGGGAAAAAAGAAAGGGTATTCATTCTTGCCACTTACATTTAACATTATACTGGAAGTTCTAGACAATGCAATAAGGCAAAAATAAAATAAAATGATCAAAAATGGAAAGTTTATTCACAGGTGACTTGATCCTGTATGTGTAAAATTTTAAGAAATACAGATACATGTATACACACACCACCAGCACCACCACCACCACCACCAACAATTAAAACTAATAAATGAGTTTAACAAAATTGCCAGATACAAGATTAATATACAAAAACTTTCCATTTTTATTCATTCATTCATTCACTTTAGGGACTGGGTGTTTCCCTGTTGCCCAGGCTGGAGTGGAGTGGCACAGTCATAGTTCACAGTAACCTTATAACACCTGCTCTTAAGTGATCCTCCCACCTCATCCTTCTAAGTAGCTAGAACTGCAGGCACATACCACCATGGCCAGCTAATTTTTTCTGTGGAGATGAGGTCTTGCTATGTTGCCCAGGCTGGTCTGAAACTCCTGGCCTCAAGCCATCCTCCTGCCTTAGGCTCTCAAAGTGCTGTGATGATACACGTGAGCCAATGTACCTGGCTGCATTTCTATTATAAAGAAGAAACAATCTGAAAGTTAAATTAAGAAGCCAATTCTGTTACCAATAATATTTAAAAAGAAAGACTTCTAAGTTAGCAATAGGAGTGTAAGACTTATACACTGAAAACTGTAAAATATGACTGAGAGAAATAAAAGATCTGAATAAATGGGGAGAAATTTCAGTTCATGGATTGGAAGATTCAATATTGTCAAGATGGATATTTCCCCCAAACTGATCTGTAAATTCAGCACAATCCCTATAAAATACAAACTAGATTGTTTTGTAGACATTGACAAGCTGGCCCTCAAATTTATGTAAAAATGCAGTGGACCTATAGTAGTTAAAACAGTTGTACAAAAGCTGAACAAAAGTGGAGGAGTTGCTCTACTCTGTCACATTTTAAAATGTACTGTAAATTGAAAGTATTGAAGGCAATGTGGTATTGGTGCAAGGATAATCATATAGATGAATGAAACAGAATTTTTAGAGTCTGGAAATAAACGCTTGTATTATGGTCAGTTGGTTTTCAGCAAAGGCGCCAAGACAATACAATGGAGAAAACTATTGTCTTTCATCAGATGTCCCTGGAACAACTGGATATCCACATTTATTTATTTATTATTATTTTGTATTATATATATATATATATATATTTTTAATGCACTTTAGGTTCCGGGGTGCATATGAAGAACCTGCAGGATTGTTGCATAGGTACATACATGGCAATGTGGTTTGCTGCCTCCATCTCCATCACCTATATCTGGCATTTTTCCCCATGTTATCCCTCCCAAACTCCGTACCCCCCACTGTCCCTCCCCTAGTCCCCATCAACAGACCTCAGTGTGTGATGCTCCCCTCCCTGTGATGTGTTCTTGTTGTTCAACACCCGCCTATGAGTGAGAACATTTGATTGGTGTTTGATTTTCTGTTCTTGTGTCAGTTTGCTGAGAATGATGGTTTCCAGATTCATCCATGTCCCTACAAAGGACATGAACTCATCGTTTTATTATGGCAGCGTAGTATTCCATGGTGTATATGTGCCACATTTTCCCTGTCCAGTCTATTATTGATGGGCATTTGGGTTGGTTCCAAGTCTTTGCTGCTGTAAACAGTGCTGCAGTGAACATACATGTGCATATATCTTTATAATAGAATGATTTATAATCCTTTGGATATATACCCAGTAATGGGATTGCTGGGTCAAATGGAATTTCTATTTCTAGGTCCTTGAGGAATAGCCATACTGTCTTCCACAATGGTTGAACTAATTTACACTCCCACCAACAGTGTAAAAGTGTTCCTATTTCTCCACATCCTCTCCAGCATCTGTTGTCT
>CAUYLG010029907.1:0-92183 GCA_963573385.1 Cacajao melanocephalus
GCCTGTAATCCCAGCTCTTAGGGAGGCAGAGGCGGGAGGATAGCTTGAGTCCAGGAGTTCGAGACCTGCCTGGGCAATATAGCGAGACCCCGTTCTCCACAAAAAGGAAAAAAACAAAAAGACAAAAAAAAAAAAAAAAAAAAACCAACTCTTTTGAGAGTAACTCATTTTTTAGAAGGTTGTGAAAAATATGAATTTTTGTTGCCTTTAGCATTTTCTAACTCTGGTGAACCTCTTAAGAGATACTATTATTGGCTGGGCGCGGTGGCTCACATCTGTAATCCCAGCACTTTGGAAGGCAGAGGCAGGTGGATCACCTGAGGTCAGGAGTTTGAGAGCAGCCTGGCCAACATGGTAAAACCCTGTCTCTACTAAAAATACAAAAATTAGCCAGGCGTGGTAGCATGCGCCTGTAATCCCAGCCACTTGGGAGAATCGGAACCCAGGAGGCAGAGGTTGCAGTGAGCTGAGATTGTACCACTGCACTCCAGCCTGGGCATCAGAGCAAGACTTCGTCTTTAAAAAAAAAAAAGAAAAGAGAGAGAGATACAATTAAGAGTAGATAGTGTTGTACTATAGTAGAGCATTCTAGTACCCTGGCTTGAAGAAAACATTCTTTCAGAGCAATTTGGTTTTTGTTTCCATTTCACATTTACTAAGCAACATTCAGACTATAACTTGGCTCCTGAATGCAATGATCTGTATTGAAGGATTACTCCAATCAGATGACTTATTCCCAGTTAATTTAACACATAAATTTTAAAATTGTAGTTAGAGGCCAGACACAGTGGCTCATGCCTCTAATTCCAACACTTTGGGAGGCCAAGTAGAGAGGGTCTCTTGAGGCCAAGAGTTTGAGACCAGCTTGAGCAACCTAGCAAGACCCTGTCTTTATGAAAAATTTTAAAAATTAGCCAGGCATGGTTGTATGCACCTGTAATCCCAGCTAATTGGGAGGCTGCAGCAGGAGGACAGCTTGAGCCCAGGAGTTTGAGGTTGCAGTGAGCTATGATCACACCACTGTATTTCCAGCCTGGGCAACAGAGTAAGAACTTGTCTCTAGAAATAAATATAAATAAATAAGTAGATAAAATTATAGTTATTAAGTAAATCAGTTCCTTGTGAGTTTGTTAATATGCATCAGTTCTTAGAGCCCGCTAACATTAAGTAACTTAATAAGTTTCTGGACTTGCAATGTCTTTAATCTTACAAATACTGGATCTAAGTGACTTAGATCCAGTATTTGTAAGATTAACTTCTTACGTAACATCCCTACTTCATTCCAGCCATTTGTGATGACTAAATCAATGAGCCTTCTTTTTTGCCATTTTTTAGTCATATATTTCTGTTTTTAGAACAAATTATAGTTACATATTCTGATTAGTATATAAGAATTATTGGCCAGGTGCAGTGGCCCATACCTTTTATCCCAGTACTGTGGGAGGCCAAGGCAGGCGGATCACTTGAGCTCAGGAGTTTGAGACCAGCCTAGGCAACATGGTGAAACCCCATCTCTACAAAAAATACCAAAAAGTTAGCCAGGTGTGGTGGCAGACGCCTGTAGTCCCAGCTCCTCAGGAGGTTGAAATGGGAGGATTGCTTGGGCTGGAGAGGTGGAGGTTGCAGTGAGCTGAGATCTTGCCACTGCACTCCAGCCTGGGCAACAGGGCAAGACCCTGTCTCAAAAAAAAAAAAAAAAAAAAAAGCATTATCTTACTAATGTTAGTCAAAGGATTCCAAAGGTAAGTTTTCCTTTGAAGAATGTTACACATCGGAACACTTTAAGAATTTACGTTTCCCTCAAATATTGCCTTTTATAGACAATACCAGTTGTCATATGTAAAACTCCTTTTGCCTCCTCAGTTTTACCGGGCAGAAGTTGAAGCCCTTCATTCTTCGGGTATGACAGCAGTTGTTAAATTCATTGACTACGGAAACTATGAAGAGGTGCTACTGAGCAATATCAAGCCCATTCAGACAGAGGCATGGGTACGTGATACTTATTCTGTACAAAGGCATAAGCTATTTTGAAGAAAATATATAGCTCTAAAGAATTAGTCATAGCCATATAAAATTTGCAAGTGGAATAATAGTTTGAATTTACTTATAATTGGCTAATCCTAAAGTAAGATTTTAATTTAATGCCTACACTGAACCACAATAAAAATTGAATGCATTGGAATTACTTTTCTTGTATAATGTTTTGTTGTATTATGCTTTGGAAATAGGTGTCCTCATTTACATGTTTGCCAAAAATTTGTACATGTGAAATAGGTTTTTATACATATTTTGTTTCTTTCAAGTTTGTTACTTTGAATTTTACTAAATTATGTCCAGCAGCTGTCAAATTCAAATCTCTGTTGGATATGCATATATCATTTTAGTTACAGGTAAAATTAAGAAAAACAATTTAAGTTATATACGATTTTACACTGCATTTACTGCATATATATTGGCGTATGTATGTACAGATTAACTATAAATTATCTATTTGCTAATTATTGGATTAGTTTTGTTGCCAAGTATTATATCAAAACTATGTGATAACTTTGATGATGTAACTTAGAACTTATTGGCCTCATGGAGTCCATTTTATAAAGAACGTATGCGATTTTATATAGATTGATTCTTACATTTAGGCAAAAACAGAAATACAGGACATATTAGAATTATCTCTGTGAAGTTTTTCTTAATTCATTTCTTTAATTTGTGAGTAGCTGTTAATAAAGTTATCATTATAAGCTAATGTCAACAAATATGTTGATATTTTCCTAAAATAGCAAAATATTCTAGAAAATTATCATCCAGACAGTAGCCTTCATCATTGAAGGATACATTGTTTTCTCATGAGCTGCTTTTAGTTTTGGTCTTCTAAAATTTTTCTGTCATATCTTCAGTGGTACCCTTTCTCCACCTTCCAAAAAGATAAATAAAACAGCAAGAAGAAACCGAGTAACAGTAATAATGTTTTGGGCCATGGATCTTTATTTTTTGCCTTTTTGTTCTAGAGAAATTATTATTTTCTAGATAATTTATTATTTCATATTTTATAACATAAGATTACTAATGGCTCTTCTGTTTAATTAAGAGATCTTCCCTAACTCTTACTCTCTAAATTTTAATTACTTTTTGCCTAAAAATCCCAAATCATCAGTATCTAATTTACATCTTTCTTTTCTTGGAGAAACTTGATGTAACTATATTTTTACTCTTCTGGTTCTCACATGATGGCTATTTTTATTCTCTCTTTTCTATTAATACACACATTCTAATCTAGTTTTGATGACGAAAGTAATTATTTCTTGAATCTGTATTTCCGGAAGTTGAGTCCTGGTTTGCTATTTATTATGTTCCAAGTTGGTTTAGCCATAGCAGGCAAAGATTCAAAATACAATTCTTATGTTATTTACTTCCTACTTTTTAGAAGATTTAGTAAGAGGTTAATTTTATTCTTCTCTCCCTAAAGAAAAATTTAGTTTTCTTATGTGGTTTCTTCTCTCCTTCCTTTTGCTGTTTCAGGGTGGCTATAGCTGAGGAGCACACTTCCTATTCCTCACTGTTGCTCTTCTATTCAGAGGTGTTTGGTCATGAAGTGATCATTTTCTTTCTACAGTCAGTAGAAAGTCTTTTCCTATTTCTCCCTTAATAGTCCTCATGGCTTTATTCTTGATTTTAGGTCTGTATAAACTTAGCTGGACAATAAATTTATCAGGTGTCACAGCTTATTTAATGATTCTGTTCTGAACTACAGCAATACTTTCATATTCTTCCTACTTATTTGTGAATATTTATCTATGCTTTATTGTGCCATTTTTTAAACCTATTTTCTTTTCCTGCAGTCAATTAAAAATCTTTTATAAAATACTTGAAATATTTTACAGAAAGAAGCAGGATAGAATCACTAAATCTTTTGGAGATTCTGATATTTCTTTTCTCCTACTTTTATAATCAAGTGATTGTTGATATTTATGAATTTGCATAAATTACTATAACAAACATTTCTGAATCATGTACATCGTGATCAACCTTTCTTCCTTATCTGCATAAATAATTAACTTAGTTGAGAGGAATATCTCCCTGAAATATAGAGGCCACCAGCTTAACATATCTTGACCTATTTCCATTTAAAAAAATACTTATGTGCATATAGACATAAAAAAAACCCTGAAGAAATATAGTCTGTGTTGTTGTCAGTATATGTAATGTAGAGTTAGTGTAGAATTCTCTTAGCCTCTGAGAGTATTGAAAGTATTAATGTTGAAGTCTTAAAGTGCTTTTTTAAAATTTTGGTAATAGGAAATTGTAACAAGTTTTAGGTTAATCAAAAATGTACAAAATTATCAAAAAACAAAACATTCACTGTACCAATAAGAAGGTAACTGTAATTGATAAGTCATACTAGAAAAAATAAAGGGCTACAAAGCTGCAGGGAGGTGGTTAGAGGCCTTAGCACAATTACACTATGGATTGTGGAAATTTTAATTTTTTAACTTGTGCACTACCTTTTTTTAATTGTGAAATGATACTGTATCTTTCATTAAGATTTATGTTTGTTATTGCCACAAGATTTTGGAAAGTTCTTGTTTTCCTAAATATAGCAGTGATCATTTAGTGAAGATTTTTTTAAACTAGGTTGCAGAAGAACAGTCAAAAAACCCTGCATATAAGCCAAAAGCCTTTGTAGAAAATTAGTTGCTTGTATTGTCTTTTAAAAGTATAAGCATAAATCATTAAATAAAAAGCATGATATATTAAGTGACTCACTAAGTTAATAGCTTGTATGAAAAATTAAAATAAAAATCAAGTTAATACTTAAAGTGTTAATGTTTTCCTCATGAAATTTAGAAATTATTGGCCTTAAATTTGTCAGTAGGCCAAATATTTATTTCTCCTTTTGGTGTGACTATATATCTTTACTTCCAGAACATACTCACTTGGGGAGTATATTTTACATGGCTAAAATGTGTGTGTTTTGATTATGATTAAATACTTAATTTTCTTCAAAATAATTCATTAAACTTTTGTTGTCATCGCTGATTTATTTATTCCAGCTAGATTTCACCGTTTTTTTTTTTTTTTTTTGGCTATCTTAAGATAGTGTATCTTAATTTGATGTCTTTATTGTAGTGAACTTTCTAGTTATCATACATAATATGAGATTCACAGCTCATTATTAACTGGATAAGTGCTCTAATTTATTTATTTCAAAAAATGAGTTCTTTGAACTTTGTAGGATTTTTCTTATTTTAGGAAAGTAAATGAAGCATTATGTAGTCTCACGTTTTACTAGTAAAATTTTATATGGAAAAAAACAGATCATTTTCTATTTCCTACCACTGAATGAGAAAACATTAGGGGCAAAAACACCCCTGCTACTTGTGTTTCCCACAGGCCCTTTCCAAATTGGTTCCTTTAAACTCTAAAACGAATTCCAGGAAACCAGTGAAAAGATGCCACATGCAATTTGGAAGCTTGTAAAATACCCTGGTGCTGCTGATCAGGCAAACTTTTTGTGTTGTTGCTTCTGAATTGCTCTCCTAAACCTGGGAAAACACTTTTGGGGCCTGATTTTCCAAATACATTCATGACCTGAATTATATTGAGACTTTTATATCCTAAGAAATGTTTTAGAATGTGCTGATATGTAACCTTTTCAAAAGTTCATGGTATCTGCTTCTTGGTGTCAGGAAGTGATCATTGTTCAGCTATTATTCCAATTAGAAAAATGATGATTGTGTAGATAATCGTTAGTTCTAAGACCGTAACATACAGTACATATCATCTTGGGCAGTAATTCTGGAAAGTGATAGGTGAATTGTTACTGTTTTGTAGGCGATCATCCTATCTTAAGTGTTTTTCTGGACAATACTCATTTATTCAACAAATATTCATTATATATCTAGTATGTCTCTTAGGTGTCTGGCACTGTTCTACGTGAGGGTATATATAAGTCTATAAAACACAAAAATCCCTGCCATCTGTACAAAGATAAGAAAGTCATAGTTTTTATGATGTGGAACAAACTGAAATATCTAATTAGGGTCTGAATTCTTACTTCCTGAAGCTTTAAACAAAATACTAGTAGAGAAAATCTCATTTGCTGAAATAAGGTAACATTTATGCATTTGGAATACATTTATGAATAAATGCTCTGTCCTTCTGTGTCAGCAGGTTTTATATCTCCAGCAAAGTGAAGTTTTAATTCAAATAATTACAGATTATTATTCCATGTTAGTTTAAAAATAAAATTATTGTGGAAGGAGAAAACATAAAGAATTGTATCTCTTTAAAGAGTTCTTATCTATATCTATTTAAAAGGTAAAATTTGTTAGGAGGGTTTGGGTTCTGTTTTTTTATGATTATATATATTTCCATGTTGGCATACTTTAAAATGAAGAGCTATCAATCTCAAGTTTTAGTTTTGAAGTAACTTTCTATACAAATTATTTTATAATGCCATCCTGGGAAACACATTTGAAAGTTACCTTTTCAAATTCAAATAATATTAATAAAAAGCTATAAATTATTCCAAAAAAAGATAAGTTTTATAAAAGCCATTGACCTCAAAGGAAGATTAGAATTATGTAGCAGTGAGGTTTTGTCAATTAATGTTTAGTAAACAGTATAAGCACCTATGTGATCATAGTCTGGAAGATTTTTCTATTTTACTGATAAGTTCTTAAGTTAGCGATTATAATTTTCCAAACTTACTGGTTAAGGTCACTGAAATACATATTCTTCCACCACACATATTTTGGGAAACTTTCAGAGATTGCCATGTGAGCAGTGCTCATTTTCTTTTGCAATATAAATTAGTAAATCAGAAGGAAACTGTATGGCTAGTCCCATTTAAGAACATAATTTTCAAATCATGGTACATGGAGCTTAGGGATTCAATGCAGTATCTTTAAGCTTTCTTTTAGTAAAGTTTGATTGTATTAGATGGTGCTTCATTTATTTCTTTGTCATCTATCACCCAGCCTTTTACAATTTTTGAGGGAGGTTATGGATTATACAAAAACACTTTGCTGGAGATATAAGACCTGCTAACACAGAAGGACAGAGCATTTATTCATAAGTGTATTCCAAATCCATAAATGTTACCTTAAAATTAGTTCATATCTAATCCTTAAAACCCAAATTCAGTTTGTGATAGCTAAGCCTAATGGAATGTTATGAAAAACTTGAGATTTAGTTTTGACCTAGCTATATTATTCAATGAGGACATTTTAATTGACTATTTAAATTAATACTAAGAAAATAATATGCTGTTTTAATAAACTGTGCAAAGTATTGTTTGAATTCTAATATCTGATAACATTATGATCTATATAAAGAAACTGTGTAAAAACATATTTAAATGGTTACTGGGTATTCTGAGTTTTCCTTTATTGGGCAGTGAAAATATAGATTATATTATTATTTCATGTTTCTTTTTTCTGAAGGTGAAGTAAATCTTAAAGTGAAATAACATGGCAGGATATTAGCTAACACACGCTATCATTCTTTTTAAAGTTATTTTAATAATAATGCATCTTTTTCTAACTTTAATTATAATTCATGAACTAATTTAAGCCTCAAATTATTTAACTATTACTATGTGGACATTAGTTCCACTTCATGGTTAAGCAAATTTGGAAAATGCTAGATTAAAACAAATTATTAGGTTAGTATTAGGTTTGAAAAATCTGCAGCATTCTTTTTTCTTTTTTTTTTTTTTCTTTTTTTTTGGAGACAGAGTCTTGCTCTTCTTGTTGCCCAGGCTGGAGTGCAATTGTGCAATCTTGGCTCACTGCAACCTCCACCTCCCAGGTTCAAGTCATTGTCCTGGCTCAGCCTCCTGAGTATCTGGGATTACAGGTGCCTGCTACCACACCTGGCTAATTTTTGTATTTTTAGTAGAGACAGGGTTTCGCCATGTTGGTCAGGCTAGTCTTGAACTCCTGACCTCAGGTGATCCACCCACCTAGGTCTCCCAAAGTGCTGGGATTATAGGTGTGAGCCATGGCGCTCTGCTTTTTGTTTGTTTTCTTTTGTTTTGAGATGGAGTTTCGCTCTTACTGCCCAGGCTGAAATGCAGCGATGTAATCCCTGCTCACTGCAACCTCCATGTCCCTCTGCTTCCCAGGTTCAAGTGATTCTTCTGCCTCAGCCTCCCTAGTAGCTGGGATTACACATGCATGCTACCATACCCAGCTAAGTTTTGTATTTTTAGTAGAGACAGGGTTTTACCATGCTGGCTAGGCTGTTCTCAAACTCTTGACCTTAGGTGATCCTCCCACCTCAGCCTCCCAAAGTGCTGGGATTACAGGCGTGAGCCACCTTGCCAGGCCCATGGCATTCTTTTTTTTTTTTTTTTTTTATACATGAATAATACCAGAAGCTATTACATTAATATTTTATCACCTAAATCTTCCCTTTATTAATGGTAACCTAAAGTATGGACTTCTGAATATATGGGATTGGTTAATTAAGAAGTATATTTATAATGCTTTACCTGTATATCCAATATTGTATAATAGATTGATTTTTCCTTCAGCATAATCTTAAGGAAGCATCCATCATGAGTGAGAGTTACAACTGAATGGGGCTGGAATTGTTCAGGCAATCTTATTTTTTCCTTTGATACTTTTGGTTCAGTAGTCCTAAGACTTGTTCTCTTTGAAATGCAAATTTTATCTTTTCATTTACATTGCTTATAGATACTTTTAAAGCTGTAATTTCAGACTGTACTGAATTTTACCATTCTTTTGGAAATACATGTAGAAGACTTCCTAATATAGTCAGTGCACAGGAAATAAAGTAGTAAAATAAGTGGAGCTGAAGGATATTTTTGATTTGTCTTATTTCTGTGGTCTCAAAGATGTTAGTCTTTTATTGGGCATGTATGTTAACACTCATGTCAATATATTTTAAATATTTTTTATAAATCTGAAAAAAATCCTTGTTGAATACACACACACACATACACACACACAAAATTCCGCTTTAGTTTCTGATTAATTTCTGAGCTTCTTTCATCTGCATCTAAAAAAGCAGAAAAATAATATTGCTCATTTTACCATAGACTTTATTCCCTTTCAGATGGAACTCAGTGCAGATTCTCTCTTTTATATTCAGTGATGGTGAACTTTGGTGGTGATGGACTAAAAGTGGATTTATGATACATATTTGATTGCATACCATAATGAGTTATCAGTTGTTCATTCTCTTTTTAAATCCTATGTGTATTCTACTTAATACTATTTCTCTTTATTCTTTTATTGTCTTATTAATCATCTCTCAATTTCGATTGTTTCCTATACATTATATCCTTCTGGCCTTTTTATTTTTAAACTTCTTTTTCTTTTTACCTCTGGTGAGTGGTATCTTTTGATGTATATGGGCTACTCTTACTACTAATCTGAATTTATTGAACTTTATTGGACCTGTGCTGTTTATTCTAGAATCATGTATAATGGGTTTCATGGTCATGCCTCTAGTAAAAGAGTGGAGTTGATCTGTTTCCTTGTGAGAAACATTCTGGTGTTATAGAGCTTCCAGCTCCATTAAACTTGGGAACTACTGGCAAGAGTTTTACATTTTGGCTTGAAATAACTCCTTTAGTGGTCTGTCATTGGCTGAGACCTCCATTCAGAAGGGAAAGGAAGTACTGCAACAGTGAGTACATTTTATTTGCCTTAAAAAGCTCATATAGTTTAATAAGAGTAAACATAATGAAGAGGTTCCAGTAAGCAACATAGACCATCATAAGAATACAAAAGTTATTATTTTTTTGTACATAATTATTCTTGCCTCATCCACCCTGCTTGGGGTTTTCTAAGTGTGTTCTGAGAACATTAGTTCCACTTCATGGTTAAACAAATTTGGAAAATGCTAGATTTAAAAAAAAATAAGTATATTTTTTGATTACAGGACTTCTTTGAGTCAATAAGTTAATATGTATTTTAAATCTCTGAGGGAAATATATAATGTATATGTTTCACAAAGTTATTTTCTCATGGAATTATTTTTTCCTCTTTATAGAACCTGATATAGAATATCTACAGGAAATACTTGGAAACCATTGTAACACTTTTTTTTATATTTCTAGTTTTCAAATTTCTCATCTGTAACATGAGTAAAGATTTATCTCTGGCATACATTGTTTTAGAGTTTCCAAATCTCTAATAATATGGAATTTTTATGTTATAAGTAGAGATTAAGTATATAAACAGAAACTTCTCCTCAATCACGTTTCAAGACTCTTCTGTGAATAATAAGATAAAATATATTCCTGAAATTTGTCCCTTTTAAGTACTTGTGCCATTAACACTATTTTATTGCATACAAATAAAGATTTTATTTTATATATAATTCTATACAACTCACTGATCTTTTAATTTTATTTTAACTAATTCTGGAAACTTTTATATATTAACTTTCAGGAATTCTTATTTGTGAAGACTCCCATTATAGCTTTTCTAATATTGCTGTCTTTTCTTTTGTAATTCTTATCTGATAACCTACATGAAGTTTTTATGTCCCAGCAGTGAGGTATTTTCATCATTTCTTTATGTTTTGTATTTGTTCTTCCACAATAATTTAGTCTAAGCCAAAATCTGAAATTCCATTTTCTTTTTTTTGTCATTAAGCTGGTGTTGGCTACTAAATCAAAAAAAGGGTTGGGCTGGGCATAGTGGCTCATGCCTATAATCTCAACACTTTGGGAGGCTGAGACAGGAGGATCATTTGAGACCAGCTTGGGCAACATAGCAAGACCCTGACTCTACAAAAATAATAATAAATAAATAAAATTAAAAATTAACTAGGTGAGGTGGTATGCACCTGTAGTCCTAGCTACTTAGGAGGCTGAGGTGGGAGAATTGTCTGAGTCCAGGAGTTCAAGTTTGCAGTGAGCTATGATTATCCCACTGTACTCCAGTTTGTGAACAAAGCAAGACCATATCTCTTTAAAAAAAAAAGAAAAGAAAAAATGTCAAAACTAGTAAATTCTATTGGGTATGTATACATTTTTAAATGAAGAAGAGGCCTCCTAAAAGGCCACAATTTCTGCTTTGTATCAACATTTATGTTGCTCTTTTACTAATAGGCTACTGTGTTGTCTCTCAAGCCTTTGAATAGTATTTTAATTCATTAAAAGCTTGTTATTCAGAACCTTCTAAAAAACAAAGTCTTATTAATATTTAACTGCTTGTTGATCTCCTATTTTTACTTTCCTGATACCAGTTGATAAATCAGATTAGGTGTGATACTGTCAGTTCAAATTCCAGAGCTCACTTGAGAGATCCCAAAGTGAACTCATGCAAAGGAACTCTATAAATAATCAGTAGATGTATACTATAAGTACCATCTCTTTTAAATCTTAATAGTATCAGAATTTTAAGTTAGTACATAAATTGAGTTGTTAGCTAAAACAATGGAAGGAGATCAGTAATTATTTGTTGAATGATGATGTACTCGTGGTGGTTACCCTTATTACTGAAAAGTCCTTCTTCAGACATCTAGTCTGTACATGACAGTTTAATATGATAGCTTTTCAACAAAATTCTTTGAGTTATTTTTGTACCACAGCTACTTTAGAAAAATAGATTGGCCTATATGCTCAAGGGATTAATAGGCTATAAGAGACTTAGAAGATAGGTTTTTTACCCTTCAGAACCTACCGAATATTGTTAAGGCTGTCATGACACTGAGATGGTACCAGTCTGGGAACCATTGCTGGCGTGGGTCTTGATTACAGTTTTACATGATAACAGCATGTTAAGTGAATGAGATAGTTTAAGAAGTAATTTGGGAAGCCCAATATTGACCTTTCAAAAACTTCTATTAGCTTTAATTGCCATCTTTTATCATGCCTGATTATGCTCACTTTTCCCAGATTGTGTAATTAGGAAATTAGGGTCAACCCTCTTGGTCATGATTATTAAAGCAAAGATATTAGAAGTCAGTTTAATTTTAGTTCTGTATGATTCAAACTATAAAATTTAAGGACATGTAATTTTTTAAAAGTGTTGGTAGCCATTGTTTTGGTACCACTTAATGAATGACTTAGGACACTAGTGACCATCTTATCTTGAAAAAACTTAATAAGGCTGAAAATAATGTGGAGAATGTACACTGGTATATTTTTTTCTCTTAAAGTGACCAGGTAATATAAATATTGTTAGGGAATCCTGAATTTGACCATTAGTACCCAAAAGAATGTTAGATGTGATTAGATTCTTAGAGTATGATATTGAAGTATTAAAGCAATTGGACAAAGGAAACATATCAAGAGGTTGAGGGTATTGGTACTTACTTTAAATTTTCAATGAATTTTAGGTGAACTGTTTATTCTCTTCTTTTTTGTTCTCCCTGTTTCTCTCTTTTTTCTCCTTATGTAAGCTCCTCCTCCTCATTCTGTTTCTCTTTTGTTTTCCATGTATTTGCCTTTATATTCATCTTATGACTGTCATGTGGCTTTTATATATTAGGTCACATAATTTCCAACCCAGTTAGGACTAGTGCTCAAATGAAGTCTGGATAAATAGAGCATCATTTACAGTTTAGAAAGCCTCTAAAAGATTTAGGCACAAATATATTGACATATCTGGTTGATCTTTTGTATGCCCTGATTATTGTAAATCCTTACTTTACACTTGCCATACTAGTAGTGGTTCTCATAAATGGAGAGACTTTTAGAGACTGACATGTCTTGGAACTTATTACAAAAAGATCTAGAAATAATAAAACATTGGTCATATGCCCAGTTCACTTATATTGTACTCTTTGGAAATTAGCAAAGGAAATAAAATTTCTCATGAAATATGTTTAAAACTCATTAGAAACATAAATGATTAAGATGGGAAATTAAAATATATAATTCATTTAAGAAAAATTAAAGAACTAAAGACTAGAAAGTCTAAAGTTTGTTATAGAAGCTTAATCATAAAAGGCTACATTTAAAAATTTTAGGCATAATTTAGAAATAAATATAAAATTTACATCTCAAGGTAGTGATGCATACACTTTCCTATTTATTGGAAATATTTAAAATGTCCATGAAAAGACTGAAGGTCTGAATTTCCTATCTATTCTAATGACTGTACTTGCATTAATGAAAATAATCACCGAGAGATGATTAAGATAGGAAAAAAGTGGTCACAGCAGGCTACAGGTAGATTTGGTGTCTTGTTTCTTAGGCAGTTTTCAAAATAATTTTTTCAATAGTGTAATTCCAAAGTTTTGACAGAAACTGCTAAGCAAAAATTTTTAAGCAAACTGCTTTAAATAATTTTCATTATAAAAATGTTTTATATTCTGAAATGAGAATTACTATGCTTTGAGGTTCCAATGAATTTTACATAAATGGCAAAGTATAACCAAAAAAGTCTTATGATATTGTTCACTACTTTTGCCGTTCTTGGACCCAAGGCTGAAAAACATTTTCAGACACTGTGCTTTATCCTCAAAGGATTTGGTGAAAAGGGATCTCTGAGTTGAATGTCTGCTCTGCTTGGCCTTTGAAAGAAGGGGAGAGGGCAAGGCTGGTCTTGGGCAAATTACTTCCACCTCCCTTTTTGCCCCTGCTTCAGCTCCAGGGGAGCTGGAAATGCACAGGAGGAATCAGAAGACCTGGGTTCGAGTCCCGGCTCTGCCACTTACTACCTATGTGACTTTGGGTAAGTTATCTAATATCTCTGGGTCCCAGTTTCAGTACAGGATTGTTGTGAGAGTTAGTTAAATGATCTATGTAAATGTGCTCTACAACCTCCCAAGAGCTATAGAAACATAAATTTGTATTATCATAGGCTTAGCCTTCTTCTCCCCTATTCTGTAGTCTATTGTCCTCAAATATGCCTTTTTTAAGCAAGCCAGAATGACTTAACTTCTTTTGCTTCTCCCTATCTCCTCTCCATATTGGAACTATTATTTCTATCCTCTGTCTGATTAACA
Organism: Cacajao melanocephalus; assembly: GCA_963573385.1. NCBI lineage: Eukaryota > Metazoa > Chordata > Mammalia > Primates > Pitheciidae > Cacajao > Cacajao melanocephalus. The sequence goes on from CAUYLG010029907.1 coordinate 13,939, forward strand.
GTTAAGTATTCTAAGAATGTAAAACCCAGTTGATTAAATTAACCTTCACTATAGAGAGTGGATTATTATGACCCCTTCTTAACCTTCCTACTCTCACCTTTCTTCTTTAATATTCCCAGAATTATGTGCTAAGAAACATCAAAGAATCCGTAATGCATGAAAATTCAGACAGTGTTGGGGAGGAAGATTTTGGCTGTGGGAACTTGTTTCTTAGCTCACTGCTCCATTAGTTAGTAAGATTGACTGGGAAAATGGTTATATAAATGTGCCTCTAGTCCATTCATTTTCTCTGTGGGAAAGGAAATGGAAATAGTTCAGAGTTGAAAGTTCTTCAGAGGTCTCACTCACTGAAAGCTTAACCTGAGGAGTAATAGTAGAGAGAAGAGATAAGGAATTTGGTGGCTGTTTGGTCAGAGCTTTGATTATTATCTGATTTGCCTCAGGTTCTCAGAAATTAAGTCCTAGTCCACCCTCAGCCACTCTAAACTTAAAATGCTGTTTTTATTGGGTGCTCAGTTTACAGAGGGTGCTTGCTGCAAGGAAGAAAGAACTTGCCTTCTGGATCACACCTGGGTTCTGATCAAGGGATTTTTATGAGAGCATAAGAGCTTGTCCCTCTACTTGTTCCAATCCTCTCCAACAATCTAAGACTGCTTGGTCTGGCTATGTGTAAATAATAGGAATAATAGCCACTTACATGAGCTGCTTGCCATTAATGCCTAATTGCCATGGAACATAATAACAATTACTCATGTCATGATTAGGTTAACATTATTAAAGATTTTGTTTTTATTTTTTTTTTAGCCTTGAACCATTCACTTATGCTCAGTATGGTTTCTTGCTGAAGTAGCAATGTCATCTTTCATAACTAAAAATTAGAGGAAAATATGGTAGAAATCAAATGCAAATTGAAACAGTTAAATACACTTTTAAATTTACCAATTAGTGGAAAAATGAAATGATAATACTTGTGCTGGCAAGGATGCAGTGATATGGGTACTCTTATGCATTGCTGATGGTGCTGAAAATTAGTATGATCCTTTCGATTTTTTTTCTCAAGACTTAAAAGTGTTTATAACCTTTAAACCAGTGATCCCATAGTTGCTAACGTCTCCTAGGGAAATTATAGAAGAAAAAAGCTAATGCTGGGAGATTATCATTGCAGGATTATCATGATAGTGAAAAACTAGAAGGTACCTAAATATCCAACAATAAGAAAATGATAAATTATCACTTATCTGCTGGATGAGCTATTATACAGCTGTGATTTAAAAAAAAAGATCATTATGAAGGCTGTATGAGAAATATAAATGAATAAAAGCAATTTATAGCTTGAATGAGGAGACACTCAAGGTAGTTGTTTTAGAGTCAAGTCTCTAGATGTGTAGATTTTATAAATGTTCTGTAATTTTGTATTACATTTTACTTTTGAAAAGTAAAAGAAAACAAAATTAAAATGGAGACATTTTGTGACATTATTAGTTTTTAGCTGCAAGAAAAGTTTGGTAACAGTTAACCCCTCAGCCCATTTTCAGTACAGGTTCTGATTAGGAACCTACCATTTGAAAATCTACATCATCATACTGACTATATTATTGCCCTAGGATGTCAGCAAAATTCAGTATTGGAAAATTCCCTGTAAAGCTTGTTTTAGCTTTTGCTGGTAACATTAACATAATCCTAAAAATATTGACAACATTTCAGGCCTTCTAGAGCTCATCTTTATTCCAGGTACTAATACATTAAATAGATTGAAATGTTAAATACTTAAGCACTCTAAGACAAATGTGTGTGTATATACCTGTAGCTGCACGTGGACAAACGTGAGAGATATCAGTGTTTAAAAAGTTGTGATATTTACCAAATTTTTCCTTTGGGGGCTTATCTCAGTAAGGAAACAAGGTAGAAAAACATTTTTTTTTAACTTTTATTTTTTAGAGATGGGGTTTCTTGGGGGAGGGTGGGAGGGAAAAATAAAATAAAATAAAATAAAAAGAGATGGGGTTTCTCCATGTTGGTCAGGTTGGTCTCGAACTCCCAACCTCAGACGATCCACCCACCTCGAAATAAAAAAAAAATAATAAAACTTTTGTTTAGTCTCATGAGGCTTAACCTGTCTATTGACTTATCTGTCTATTATCAACCATTTTATGGAGAGAGATTCTTCTAACATGGAACACAATTTTAAATGAGAAAAAAAGTTTTAGTGCTCATAATTTTTTTTGCATGACAGTTATAAAGTGTTGTCCACCACAAGCTGTGGAATTATAAACAAAATCCAAATAGGAAGCCAAGTAATCCTATTAAGAACATACTTATAATTAATTTGTAAACTACCATGTAATAATCTTGTGTCATTGAATAGTAAACCTGCATCATGAACACTTGGTCTCTTTCTAATTGCTACCATGCCAAAATATTGGTAAATGTTCAAAAAAGAACCTAAACAATTTATAGTGTGTCACGAAGTATAGAGACAGCTTAGAAAAATAGTGTGTCTCAAAGTTCATGCCACTGCATGTTATAACACTCATTAAACGAAGAAACACAATACTATGAGGTTTATCAAATTGTGAAGTTGATTAACAACTCATTTTAAAAATGTATTATAGTGATAAATTATTTGGTAAATTTAGGAACCTGCCAGTAAAGTATACAGAACAGAATTATTTGTATTCATCTAAGCCTTTGAGGATAAATGTCTTGGAACATGCAGTAATGTGAAGAATTTGGTGTGAAAATATTTGTATTAGTGAATTTTCCTGCTTTATTACACTTTTCTTCTCAATAGTCATGTTCTAGGAGGAGTTAATGCTCCATGTCAGTAGATATCAAGAGAGGGAAAAACTTGAACTTATGCACATTTTACAAAAACGATGACTATATTTGATAAGCTATTAGGATTTGTTTTAGTAAAAAGATTGCTTCTGGGTTTCTTTCGTCTTTGGAAGAAAAATGAACATTTTGCTGATAAGATTATTAGTCTCTTTTTAGTATTATATTAGTCAATAATACAGATGAATCTAAAATCACTTTGTAAAGTGCCAGTTAAAAGCTAGTTTAGCATTGTGTGTTAGATTAACTCACAGCGATAAAATAGTCAAACTGCTTGACTCAAACTGATAAAAGAAAAACTGTTTATGTTGTTATCCGGCATTATAAAAAAAATAAAACTTTACATTTGTGAAGTAATAGTAATAGCTCACTTTATTGAACTACTGAACACTTAACTTTGTACCAGACGTTATTCTAAGCTGTTTTACTTACATTAATTCATTTAAGTATAGAAACTGCTTATGGATACTGCAGCCATTTCAAGGTAGCCCTTTCTCTCTGTTGAGTGAGAGTAGAAAATATTGTGGGTAATTTGTGTTTGACAGTAAGAACTGTAACATGTAAATTATATCTACTTTGTTTTACTAATTTCATTATATATTTAAAATGCAAGTGAGATGGGAGGCACTTCCATTTGGTCTACTTATATAAACCTTTAACAGTTTAATGTGGTCAGTCTAATTCTCTTCTCTAGCCTTTTTATCCACTGGGATATGTGGAAGGAGCATGAACTTTAGAGTCCAACATAACCTGGGCAAGGTATAGAATATTTTTTAACTTTAGTTTTGTTTTATTCTATGGAAACTAGCTATGAAAACATGTAACCTCACAGGATTATTGTGAGGAACATAGAAATTATTCAGTAAACATTTTGTTAGGTCATTGGATGATTGAAATGCTTGGCACACAGGTTGTTAATTAATGCTGGTTCCATTTCTCTTGTTTTTCTTTAAGGCTTTGGAAAGAACAATCTCTTTTATTGTTCACCTCCTGAAAGTAATGCTTGTTGACCCTTAATTGCAGCAGCAGCTACTGATTGAAACTTCCAGATCAGGAGTTGAGTATCCATCCCAAATTACCTCTCTAGGAAGGAAAAATTGGTTCTTTGCACCATCCTTTTCTTCAGACTAATCCTTTTCCCTTTATTTTTTGTGTTAAAATTTTCTTTTCTGTTTCAATGTGTATTAGTCCATTCTCACAATGCTATCAACATGAAGAGACTACCTGAGACTGGGTAATTTATTTTAAGAAGAGTTTTAAGAAGAGTTCTGTATAGGTGGAGAGGCCTCAGGAAACTTACAATATGGTGAAAGGCAAAGGAGAAACAAGTACCTTCTTCACAAGGCAGCAGGAAAGAGAGCGAATGAGGAACTGCAAACACTTAAAACCATCAGTTCTCCTGAGAACTCACTTGCTATCATGAGAACAGCATGGGGGAAATTGTCCCCATGTTCTAGTCACCTCCCACCAGATCTCTCCCTTGACATGTGGGGATTACAATTTGAGATGAGAGTTGGTTGGGGACACGGAGCCATACCATATCTTTCCACCTGTAGCTTCTCCCAAATCTCATATCCTTTTCACATTTCAAAACTAATCTTGCCTTCCCAACAGTTCCCCAAAGTCTTAACTCATTCCAGCATTAACTTAAAAGCCCAAGTCCAAAGTCTCGTCTGAGACAAGGCAAGTCCCTTCTGCCTATGAGCCTGTAAAATCAAAAGCAACTTAGTTACTTTCAAGATACAGTGGAGATACAGGCATTGGGTAAATGTTCCCATTCCAAATGGGAGAAATCAGCCAAAACAAAGGGGCCACAGGCCCCATGCAAGTCTGAAACCCAGCAGGGCACTCATTTTACAGCTGCAAAATAATCTCCTTTGACTCCGTGTCTTATATCCAGGGCATGCTAATGCAAAAGGTAGGCTCCCAAGGCCTTGAGCAGCTCCACCTCTGTAGCTCTGCAGGGTACAACCCCTATGACTGCTTTTATGGGCTAGTGTTGAGTGCATGTGGCTTTTCCAAGCACACAGTGCAGGCTATTGGTAGATCTACCATTGTAGGGACTGGAGGACGGTGGCCCTTGTATCACAGCTTCAGTAGGCAGTGTCCCAGTGAGGACTCTGTGTGTGGTCTGCAGCCCCACATTTCCCCTCTGCATTGCCCTAGTAGAGGTTCTCCAGTAGGCTCTGTCCCTGTAGCAGACTTCTGCCTGGACATCCAGGCTTTCTCATATATCCTCGGAAATCTAAGTGGAGTCTCCCAAAGCTCAGCTCTTGTCTTCTGTGCACCTGTAGGACCAATGCCACCTGGAAGATGCCAAGGCTTGGGGCTTGCACCCTTTGAAGCCACAGCCCAAGTTGCATCTTGGCCCCTTGTATCCATGGCTGGAGCTGGAGTGGCTGGAACACAGGGAACCAAATCCTGGGGCCACACAGAGCAGTGGGGCCCTCCAGCCACAAAACATTACTCCCTCCCAGTCCTTCAGGCCTGTGATGGGAGGGGCTGTCTCAAAGATCTCTGAAATGCCCTGGGACATTTTCCCCATTGTCTTGGTTGTTAACAAGTTACTTATGCAAATTTATGCAGCTGGCTTGAATTCTTCTCCAGAAAATGGGTTTTTCTTTTCTACCCCATGGTCACACTGCAAATTTTCCAAACCTTTATGCTCTGCTTCGCTTTTAAACATAAATTCCAATTTCAAACTTTTTCTTTGTGAATGTATATTACTAAATGGTTTCAGGATAAGCCAGGTCACCTCTTGAATGCTTTGCTGCTTAGAAATTTCTTCTGCCAGATACCTTAAATCATCACTCTCAAGTTCAAAGTTCCACAGATCTGGCAGTGGCAAAATGCTGCCAGTCTTTTTGCTAAAGCATAGCAAGAGTGACCTTTGCTCCAGTTCCCAGTAAGTTCCTCATCTCCATCTGAGGCCACCTCAGCCTAGACTTGATTGTCCATATCACTATCAGCATTTTGGTCAACACCTTTCAACAAGTCTCTAGGAAGTTCCAAACTTTCGTATATCTTCCTGTCTTCTTCTGAATCCTCCAAACTATCCTCTGCCTGTTACCCAGTTCCAAAGTTGCTTCCACATTTTTAGGTTATCTTTATAACTTAAAATCTTTATAACATACCCCATTCTGCTGGTACCAATTCTTTGTATTAATCCATTCTTACACTGCTATACAGATACTACCTGCGACTGGGTAATTTGTTAAGGAAACAAAAAAGAGGTTTAATTGATTTACAGTTCTGCATGGCTGGAGAAGTCTCCAGAAATTTACAATCATGACAGAAGGCAAAGGAGAAGCAAGCACCTTCTTCACAAAGTGGCAGTAGAGAGGTCAAAAGGGGCACTGCCAAACGCTTTTAAAACCATCAGCTCTCATGAAAACTCACTATCTCGAAAACAGCATGGGGGAAACCAACCCCATGATCCAGTCACCTCCCACCAGGTCCCTCCATTGACATGTGGGTAATAAAATATGAGATGAGATTTTGATGAGGACACAGCCAAACCATATTGCAATGTTACTAATATAATGAGGCTCTATCTTAGGAATTTTAAAATGTAGATTTAACATAAAAATCTACAAATCTTTTTAAAGTAAACTAGTAAGCTAAATTCTTTTCTCACAGAATGAAAGAACCATGTTCCTTTAAGATAACAATATTGGTTGCGAAGTTATAATGATTTCAGGTTTTTCTTTATAAAAACCATTTTTCTTCACACTTTTGAAATCCTACGGTTTGTAGCCTTCATAAATCAGTGATTTCCGTTTTAGCTCTGGCACAAAGCTTTTCGGCCAGTCCTGCTGTCAGTATACCTGCTGCTTGACATTGACAGGATTCTTGTCAAAACCTGGGGTTTGCATAAATTAGTGTTTAACCCTGGACAGGCTTTTCCTCCTCACTTCAGTGCAGCTTTTAAAAGACTGTCATGCCCTTATTCAAAGATAATGAAAGTGAATTTGACTATTGTATCATGCATTTTACACTCTGAAGAAAGTAGTTTATAAACTGTTAGAATAACTTGAACATTCTTAGTCTTTTTTATTTCTCTTCGAGCCTTAATTAATAATCTTCAGTCTTACAAATTGCTTTATAATATAGACATCATCACTGATAGCCTAGTGCACCTTTCTCTTAGTCCAGAGGATCTATTTGCTGTACTTTTTAATACACAATTTACACTGGGGGCAGGGGCACAACCAAGGGGCATACTTTAAATAATCTTATGGATAAACTTAGAATTTTTAAAAAGTTGATTGTCCTAATACTTTTTAGGTAGATACTATTTGAAAAACCCAAGAAAATATGTGATTCTAATACAGAGACTTCATGCTTCCTAACTTGTTCTTGCTGTCACTGTTTCAGCTATGGCTGAATGGCAAAGGAGAAATAGCTTCATTCTTGAACAAGAAGAATATAACACATATTTAATATGATCATACATTTATTATGTTCTTCCTTTGTATAAGATGATAAGCATATTACTCTTCAGATTTTATGTAATCAGTTCCCTCAACCTCTGTTGAACATCTCAGATGTTTCAGATGTGGAATTACAGGTTACTAAAATATGGCTTATAGATTTCAATAAACCTAGGAATAGAATCATTACAGAAAAATGTAATATATCTAGTAATCCTAGTTGAATCAGGTAATACATGTCGTCTAATTTTCCTTTATCTAAGTTGATGGAAGTAAGTTCATCTATCTTATTGTTCTTATAGGAAATCTTTGTGATACTTTTTCCTCCTTCAACCATACAACCATCAAGAATGACTGAGAAGGTTTTCTAAGCTTGGAAAGAGAATAATTCTTTTAAAAAGAAAGCTAATTCCTAATATGTTGAACATTTTGAAATCTCAATGTAAGCAAAAATTCATATATTTAAGTTTGTTGTGCAAAATCAGCATTTAGGTAACAAGATGATATATTACTTCTCTACTAACTTACTGAGGTAAAGTAGTATAAATGGTTGATAATGTGAGGATTAGAGTTTCTTCTGTTCAAAATGTGATTACCATTGGAATGCTTATTGTGTGCTGGACACCATGTATTACTCTTGATGTACATTAACTGATTTAATACCTATAGGATCTCTATAAAACAAATACTAGTATGTTTACACAGTAGGAAAACTACAAAAAGAGGTTCAGAGCTTTTAAGTAATTTGCCTAAAATCTTTGAGTTAATAAGTTGCAGAGCTGATAGCCAGATTTAGGACTTGGTGACACCATAGAGAATGAACCTTCACTTTATCCGTAAACGGTGGTAAATGACACCAACTTACTTGAGAATTTTTGTATGCGTTTAATGAAATAATGTCTATAAAAATGTTTAGCGTATCAGCTTGTTTTCAGTATGTGATAAATTGTTCTGATAAATATCATTTAGTTCATTCAATCTTAGTTCTTACCAACTATAAGTAGAGAACTGAAAATGTAGTGGGTAGGGGTATCAGCTGGTACTTCTTAAGGTGATAGAAGTATTTTACATAGGGCAGAATAAAACCAACCTATTTCTTTTAACCTATTATTCCATTGCTAAAAGAACTTAATCTTATACTGAGACGATATTTATTGTTTTCTAAAATTTACTAGGATCTTGTTTCAAGATTAAGGTACATTTTAACTACCTATTTATATGTTACCATTTTAGATGGTAGTCCTCTAACTTCATTCAGTCTGTAAAAATAAAGGCTAGCAAATCACCAAAATAACTTCTCAAAAATACCTGATGTAATATTACATAGTTAATTTCAGAATATACCAACAACAATACTGTGCCAAAACAATATATTTCATTAGCACATGAACCTTATACTTAAATTTAAAACTTTGTATTTAGGTTGGGAAAATAATTCTCTACAAATTTAGAATAAAATAGATCTGGGAGTAGATTGTAAGGATTTCATTTGATGGCAAGCACAATATGAGTGAGCAGTAATTGAGCACCTACTAAAAATATTAAAGCAAGATTATATTGCTTAATAGATTCATATATTGCCTAATAGAATACCTTCATGAAAAATAATAGCATTGTGTTTCAAGTAGGCCATGCTTGGAATGTTATTCTTAGTACTAGGTTATGCAGAATTGTAACTATGAAAATGTATAAAGGAAAAGATGATCAAGATGATAGAGATTCTGGAGATAATGATATTTGACCAAGAATTATTATTAATAGAATAAGGAGAAGTAGAATACTTACTTTAAGATAATATCTTTCATTTAGCAAAGGAAACAGACTCAACAAGAAAGTGTAGATAGATGTTCCAGAAGTGCATATTTGCACTTTCTAGTGAAGGATGCAAAGCAGTGGAGTTGGCTGCCTGAGGAAGCCTGAGCTCCCTTCACCAGAGTTATTTGCAAGATGCAGAGCAACCATTTGTGTGAAATGCCATGGATGAATTTTGTGCTAAAGGGAAGATCAGATCAGTGACTCCTGGAGGACCTCACATTTCTAAAACTATAGCTTGATTATTCATCCTTATAATTGATAGAGGTTTGTAAACCGTAAGTTTTCTTTAATTTCACTAAAGGGAAATAACAAACTATGGGTTGTTGGACATGAAAAGGCAGTTATATGGGATAATGGTGTTTGTTACTTTGGGACCCTTCCTGCTTTAAGGCTTAAATTTTTCATTCTTTTCCTGTCAATTTTACATTTCTTAACTCTCAATAAGAGGGTGAAAACATCAGTAAATAACAATTTTTATATCATTTGGTATTAAAATTTTTTTCTTACAATTACATAAAGTATTTCTTATACTAGCTCTCCTACCACTCCAACCTTTAGTACTTTTTTTGTGGCACCGATCTGGCCTGTATTTTATCAATTTGACATAAAGGATTTTTTTTTCTGATTTTTAAAAATCTGTATTATAGGTCTCTGTTGCATACTGTATCTGTTTATATTGTTGGTCAGTCATATATATAAAATGCACTGGCCTGTTTTAGCATTAAAAGCATTTTGGCATTGCGATATAATCATTGCTTTCAGAGAAAGAATTAGTTAACTCATCTTATATTAACCTACCAATTTAAGATGTAAAAATGTTATAAACTATGAGAGTGAAATAGTTAACCATTTGTGATTAGTGCTTATCCGTCTTAACCATAAAATATTCTAAAACATATCTACTTAGCATATTTGGGAAAGTAGTTGCTTTACAAAAATGATTTACAGGCATTGACCTGAAAACATATCAATAGGCATAGATAGGCATATGCATTTTTTATTATTAATCATCATTGCTCTACTTCTACCTTTAAAATGTTGTTTCTAACTGGTTTCTTTTAATATTCCATTAAATTTTTAAGGGTGTAGGCTAAAGGCAAGATGTTCAAAGAAGTTAATCATGTTAATTTATTTTTTGCTTTATCTTAAAATACTCAGATTTTATAGTGTCTGTAACTTTTGAGTAACGCTCTTTTGTTAATTTCTTTCCTACCTTTGTTTTATTTGCCCTTTATTCCTTTATAAATTAAAAAAGAAGAAAAAGAGGCTACCTCTCCCCAAAACAACAACAACAAAGTAACAATAAAATGAATTAAGTGAAATTACTAGTTTTTGTGAATACGTTTTGAACCTCTGAAAAAATAAAAGTTAAGTTGGTGGCAAGAACCTTTCTTCTTGCATTGGCTCTTTCATTTTTTCCCAAGGGCATTTTTTGCTTTTTTTCTGCTGAAAGCAATTTGAAGAATACACTTACAACAAGCTAAGTTCCTGATTTTCAACAGAATCTATCAGTCTATTTAGTTTAATTGAAGTGGGTAAACAAACTCATGTGTTTTGAATGGAAGTATATTTTATTAACTTAGAGTTATTTAATTGAGTCTAATAGCCAACATTGATTGCCTATTTGCAAAGCTCTTTTTCGGTATTTCTCATACAATTCTCCTGCTAAATCTATGAGGTCATTACTAGTTCCTACATGAAAAAACTAAGATGTAGAAAAGTTAAGTAACGCACCTATGATGTGGTAGAGTCTAAACCCATGCTCAGATCTGACTTAAGAGGTTAAGCTCTTACATGCCAATGCTGTGATACAGTATCTCTCAAGGAAATCTCTGAGCAAATTGACACCTTTTGGAGCAGAAATATGTTCCCCACTCTGATTTCTGGACAAGCTTTTGGAATCTATTTAACCTTTAGCAATGGGTTTCAGAGAGGTACACATTTTTTAAAATGATATATTCATTTTTGTACTTCACTATAGTATTTTAACAAAGATGATAACCATTACATGATGTTTATAGTAGCTTCAGGGCTGAAACCATCCATTTAGTTAAAATTAACTATAGAACTTGGAGGATATTATGCTATGTGAAATAAGCCAGACACAGAAAGACAAACACTGCATGATCTCACTTATATGTAGAATCTAAAATAGTCAAACTCATAGAAACAGAGAGTACGGTGGTGATTGCCAGGAGCGGAGAGTGAGGGAGATATGTTGGTCAAAGTTTATGAAGTTTCAGTTATGCCAGATGAATAGGTTCTGAAGATTTAATGTACCAAAAAGTGACTACAATTAACTAGTATATTGTATGCTTGAAATTTGCTAACAAGGTAGATCTTGTGCTCTTTTCCACAAAAACAGAGAAAGAAGAAAGAAAATGGAAACTGTGAGGTGATAGATGTGTTAATTGCCTTGATGGTGAAATGATCACCATCAAGGCATCATTTTAAATATATATGATTTCTGTTTGTCTATACCTCAATGAAGCAGACAAAATTCAGAAATAAAATTGGCTGTAGAAAAAATTCCTGATAGAAAATTATCTGAAGCAAGAAACAGAAATGTGTACTGTACGATACAATGAAAAGAACTTCACATGTACAGCTTAAGGGTCTCACTGAAGCATGGCCACTTACACAGCTTTGAGCTAAGTACTCTGAGCCTTAGTTTTTTCATCTATAAAATGGTGAGGTTAATTCAAAGCCTTATTACAATGATTAAATAAGATAACATGCCAAATGCCAGGCATACAGTGGAATAAACATTCATGCTGCTTTTTTCTGTTTCAAGTTGTAAACTCATGTGTTTTCAAATGGAAGAGGATCCATAACTTTTATCATTTGGAATTTAATAAGGGTGACTTCTCTCCTACTGTCTTTTTTGCACTATATCCTAATTAAAATGTGGATGCAGCTTTTTGATGTTTCACTGAATTTTCACAAGTGCTTAATCTGCCAAAAATAGCTTGTTTACATCATATTAATGTGTAGAAGATCTTAGTGATGTTACAGGAAGGACAATGACGAATAGTACTGTATTTACTTCCACTGTCATTTAAAAATTAGTTTTTCATTTATGTTGAAGTTTAGATGTCTTGTTTAGATTGTGCTTTACTAGGTAGAGCATATAATAATACCCTTGAGTTAGGTATTAAAATGATTTCATGATGTTCTATAGAATCACAAACAATTTTAATATAACTTTAGAAAATATAGTATTTAAAGAAAAAAAAATAAAACCACAATGGGATGTCCCACCATCCTCCTGAAATTTTGCATGATACAGGAATGAAAACATTATGTCACCTATGCGTTTTGAAACAGTTGTTTAGTAATAAGGTTTTAGATCTGATTTTTCTTTTGTCTTGAATTAGCATTTTTTTTTCTCTTCTGCCATAAAATGTTTTGGTTTAAATAAAATATGACTGGATGAGGTACATAAAAAGAGATTATCTTAGAGCTGCTCTAGGGGGATGGGAGACTATAATTCTCCAATATATTTTCTTCTAAAGGGGAACTGTGTTTTACTCAAAGCTTCAGAAACCAAGATAAATTAATGTTATAAAATTTTCTATATTTGGTTATATATCATAATTATCTCATATGTTAATGAAACTTGAGATTTTTTTTTTTCATATAGGTATACAAGGTGAGTTTTTATTATAAAATGAGATATTTAATTTGTAAGAGTCAAGTGTAGGGTTTAAATTTTCTCTGTGATAGAAGGCCAAGGGAAGAAGACTCTGAACTCAGAGCCAGAGCCCTGCATTCCAGTTCTGGCTCTTCCACTAGCTCATTTTATTAATCAAGTCATTCCACCTAATTGGTTTTCAGTGTGTAGCGAAGGTTGAACTAGGTTGGGTTTTTAATTTTTGTGGCTTGGGGGCTACAGAGGTTGAAGAAAGCGAGGAAGAGAAAGCCAAGGGGATACTGCTCACAAATGTATAAAAACACCCACTTTAACCTGAGCCCATATATTTTATATAGGAATTCTACATAAGATTTCCTTCGAAACAAGAGTACTGAATTTATTCTCAAAATAAGTAATAATAAAATATAATCCTACTATGTTAGATTTATATCCAGTTCCACTGTAGTTCTGAGATTTATGATCTCTGTATTTCTTACACTCATTACTAGGTAACACAGTGAGGGGCAGTCAAGACTGTGAGTTAAACCTGTGTTCTAGCCCAGGTAGTGGCACTAGTTACTTGAGCCAATGATAGCCTCTTAGTTAGAGTAACTGTTCTTTATAAAATTTTTCTATTTTATAATCTGTGGTTCCAGGCTACTAGGGGCCCATGTTTTTTTGTTTTTTTGGGGTTTTTTTTGGTAGTAGAACTCCAAGTATTAAAGTGGAAGATGTTTTTTAAACAAGGATAATTGGTAAACTAAAGTTCAGTATTGGTAATAATACATGACTCCCATGGGCACTAAGGTTATCTATAATCTACATAGAAAATATGAGCTGAGCTGGGTGCAATGGCTCCTGCCTATAATCCCAACACTTTAGGAGTGCCACTGTGGGTGGATCACTTGAGATCAGGAGTTCAAGACCAGCCTGGCCAACATGGTAAAACCCCGTTTCTATTAAAAATACAAAAAAAATTAGCTGGGCGTGGTGGTGCATGCCTGTAATCCCAGCTACGAGGGAGTCTGAGGCAGAAGAATAGCTTGAACCTGGGAGGTGGAGGTTGCAGTGAGCCAAGATTGCACCACCGCACTCCAACCTGGGCAACAGAACAAGACTCCGTCTCAAAAAAATAAATAAGAGCTGATTCAGCTTTCAATTGAAAGTTACTCTAATATAGAAGAATATTAGTATAGTTAATCTAAAACTAGACTTGCATTTAAAGACATTTTAAGTTTTACTCTTAAAGTCCATTACATAATGTTTTGCGAAAGCAGATTTGTCTTTATGATGACTGCTTTGGTTTTACATGAAAATTAGTTTATATTTCCATCAATGCAAGCTAAACACCCAAGCAAAAAGCTTGGAAATTCATAGAGTAAGTGGTTCATGTATGAATCAACATTTCCTTGTTCAAAATATCCTCAACTTCAAGGACTATTGCAGAGTACATTGAATTTCATATGCTGACTTATGTATTGTGACTACTATACAAATTCTATTAAAAGAAACATGATTAAATTTTATTAAATTACATGTAACATAGCTATTAGATGACAGTATTAAGTTTTTCTAAGTTTTTTTTTCAATGAACAGAATAATTGCCATTCCTGTTTCCCACCTCCACCAACCAAATAATCTGTCACTAGCCCTTCCTAGAGTTATGACTGGGGATAATGCTGAAGGAATGGTAATATAAGATAAGGCAGTCCAGGTGCAGTGGCACACACCTGTAATCCCAGCACTTTGGGAGGCCAAGGTGAGTGGATCACCTGAGGTCAGGAGTTCAAGACCAGCCTGGCCAACATGGTGAAACCCCATCTCTACAAAAATACAAAAATTAGCTGGGCATGATGGCTGGTGCCTGTAATCCCAGCTGCTTGGGAGGCCGACAGGGGAGAATTGCTTGAACTCATGAGGCGGAGGTTGCCTTGAGCCGAGATAGCACCATTGCACTCCAGCCTGGGTGACAGAGCAAGACTCCACATCAAAAAATAAAATAAAATAAAATAAGAAGGTGATTCATTAGATTAAGTAAAAATGAACATGTAGCTGGAGCAGAGGTAAGTATTTAAGTATTCTCAGCAAATAGACACCCCCCAAATTTCCATAGAGAGTTGGGTCCACATTTATGTCTTAGGGGTAGAAGCAGGGGAAGAAATGTCTCAAACTTCCAAACCCAAACTTCCTGAATTTTAGAATTATTTTCCAGGCCGCTTTGATACTTAGGAGTAGGAAATGTCATTTTCCTAGTCTAGGGTTTTCTGAACTGTTCAGCACTGTTGGCATTAGGATTGAATAATTTTTCATTGTGTGGGCTGTCCTCAGCATTGTAGGATGTTTAGCAGCATCCTCGGCCTCTACCCAATGGAGAGAATAACAACTGCCTCCAGGCATTGCCTAAGGCCCCCAGGAGGCAGAATAGCTCTCACTTGAGTACTCCTTCCTTAGTGGACTGTTTGTATGTTTACCTGCATTACACCTTAGTATTTGTGGAACAGAGAACCAGACTTTAAGTGTGTTTCATACCTCCTACCAAAGTATGTTCCAAGTTCCAAGTGACCAATTTATGATGAATTTTTATAACATGGCCCATTTATAAATGGGGAATATGTAGTTTGTCTGTGTTCTCACTCCAGTTACAGTATGCAGTAATGAGAGATTGAAGATGATATGCAGGAAAAATGCAGTTGTGACTTGTCAAACACACATTGTAGATGATGTTGTGTACCTCCTTTTTGCATTGGTTTTTGTCTTTTGTTGTTTTCAAAATACCACTGCATTAATGCTTGGTGTCAATGGTTATTGCATTTTGTATCGTTTCATTAACAAGGAGCAATAAACTAGTAAATATTAGTATAAAAGATAGCTCATTTTGAATGTTAGTTATTTAGTTTTATAAAACCTATCTGATAACATGGCTGAGGTGAGCAAAAGTCTTTTTTTTTTTTTTTTTAATATTTGAGGAGGTTTATTCTGAGCCAAATATGAGTGACCATGGCCCGTGACAAGCCCTCAGGAGGTCCTTAGAACAGTGTGCCCAAGGTAGTTGGGGTGCAGCTTGGTTTTATACACTTTAGGGAGACATGAGACTTCAATCAAATACATTTAAGAAATACATTGGTTTGGTTCAGAAAGGCAGGACAACTTGAAGCAGGGGCTTCTAGCTTACAGGTAGATTTAAAAAATTTTTCTGATGCAAAACTCTGAGTCTGAATAAAATGATTCTAAATCTCAGAAGCTTAGGTGAAGATGACATTGGGCAGTTACTTTTTATGAAAATTATTGCAGATCTTGTAAAGAACCTTGCCTGTGAGACAGAAAGAAAATGACCCTGTTTGGACTCTTCCTCTAATGAGCTCTATAACTCGGGAAAGTCACTTCACCTCTCTTGGTTTATACATTCATCTGTTGAATCTAGAAGGATGGATTAGATAGCCTTCCAAAATGGTGCCAGCTATAATGTAGTGTCAGATTTTTAAAAAATGTGAACTATGAAATTAAAAATTTTTTTTCAGTTGTAAATCTGTTACAGTGTACTGAGGAAGAAGATAGGCTAGAAGAGGAATAAAGTAAAATTTCATTCAAAGATGACTGAAAATAAACTGATCTATTAAATCAAGCTGTGTGTTCTATAAAGAGGAAAGAAGTACTCATTCTGTGCTAAAAATTACTAGCCATAGACTACAAAAAGTTATTGTTCTAGGTAACCAAATTTGCTTACCATAGCGCTGCAGGAAGAATATTTAAAAGTTAAAAAACACAGATTGTGCCTCTGACAATGCTGTAACTGAAAACCAAACTGTCAGTATCCTTTTTTTTTCTTGGCTTCTACTTTATATAGAAGATTAAAGACATCAAGTCATGTGAAGGAAATCTCATGGCTGGTTATCTCTATAAAACCATTTACTTGCCTCTGGTTAGTTCAGTTCGTGGATTTTTTAAACACAGTGGACAGAGACAGATTTTCAAATAGCATTGTCATTTTTATTATGTAAATTCAGCTCACTCTCAGCAAATATAGTGTCCTACCTCTGTGTATTTTATTGATAAAATACAGATTTTTAGATGATCTCCAGCCAGTTCTGCAGCCAAGTGTGGAAAAAAATAGTATTCCATTCTAATTCCTGAAATAATTACTTCATCTCCTATAATACCCAATATATTTTCATAGTTTTCAGTTAATATGCAGAGTTTCAAATGTTGTCATTTGTCTTAAAATAGCTACTTTTCACATTTAGCTATAATACTTGACAATCATCATTCAGAACACTGACCAGAATAATAAAAAATAACTTCTTTACTGAATACTTTATTTTTCTTCCTGCATTTTAATTGCTTTGCTAAATTACAGCTATAATATCTGATGCTTCTAACCATTTTGAGATTGATTGTTAATGAAGGAGATATAGAGAAAGGAGAAATTGTCTGAAAGTTTATCTCTGAAAGGTAGTTATTTAATTATACCAGATGTATTGTCAGATTTCTGCATTCTCTTATTTCAGTGATGATAGGCCCCTCAGGATGATCATTAAAACTCAAATTTGTCTTAGAAGTATTAGAGCAAAATCACATAGCTTTCCCAGGCTTCAGTATTCTTTATATAAAGTGGAAATAATACTTCTATTTTTTAAAGAATACTGTGGAGGATGTCTAAAAATGATAATTTTATTCATGCCAAATGTTAAATATCATTGCTAAATAATAGGATTTGACCAAATTACCTTAGCATCTTTGTTTCCATTAGGTAAAATTGCAGTAATTGGATCTATAAAAATTTAAAGAATATAACTCAGTCTTTTTATTTACTTTTCTATGTTATTAATAAGATCAAAGGAAAGCAATATTTTGAGAAAGAAGATTCAAAGATAAAGTAAGGAAGAGAAAAAAATAGGATTAATTTCCAAAATCATGCAAATTATTGTGTTCTGATAATTCACTTGGAATTTAAACTCTCTACTTATGAAATTGATGCTTTCTTTTTCATAAAGAAAACTGAGAGCTAATTTTTTATCTCTTTAATCGGGCACATATTTCATAGCTGTGTTAATTCAAAAACACTAAAATAATAGGGTGGCAGCACTCAGTAAGAAACCAGTGTGGCTTTGGCTACATTTCGTTGCTTGTAAGTCCTTTTCAAATATTATAATTAATTGTACTGTTTCTGCTATTTAATCTGCTTATCCTAATTTCCCTATGCTATTCCTTGAACTGGTAGATATACCCACTCAGTAAGAAAGCAAATAAAAATAAAATAGTTTGAGTCTTACTGTGGTGATCTCTCTCTCTTGCATGAAGCTTTCTTTATATGTAAATTGTATTCCTCCCCTATTCCAAACCATTATTTTTTTCTGTCTCTAGTTGTAAATTTCTTAACAATGTTGGATATTTCATCAGATGAGGACAGACAGCTGGTGAACATTCTTTGGCTCTTCAACCCGTTTTCTTTATTCTACCAAAACCCTTTTCCATGATAAATACCTAGAAACATTTAGAAGCCCAAATATTCAAGAAAAATGTTATTATAATGCTTGCTTTTCTGTGTGTTTTTACCAGATTATGTCAGGTCATTTGATGAGATGATCATGCTATTATTTGGAAATAGTTTCCTTTTCTACAATAAAATTCAATTCTAATCTTACCACTGTAAATGACATTTTTCTATTACCAAGGATCAAAAGACTTTTAACAGTATCCCTGCCTTTTTCTTTTTCTTCCCCTTGCCTTCCTCTGTTGTAAAAGTTGACATATGTGAATTCCAGGGCAGCTTAAGAGAGTATATTAAAATGGGGATCATAAAATGTAATTTACTTAAGAAACTTGGAGCAATTTTGAACATGTAAAATCACTACTCTTGCAAATAGGAGGAAGAAAGCACATATGACCAAACTCTGGAGTTCCGCAGGGGAGGTGATGGCCAGCCAAGACGATCCACTCGGCCAACCCAGCAGTTTTACCAACCGCCCCGGGCTCGGAACTAAAAGGAAAAGGTAAAGTTAACATTGTGAAGTTGTTTTCATATAAAGAAAGATGCAATTCATGTTAACCATATAAGTCCAATTAGTGACTTTTTTTTTTTTGAGACAAAGTTTCACTCTTGTTGCCCAAGCTAGAGTGCAGTGGCATGATCTCGGCACACTGCAACTTCTACCTCCTGGATTCAAGCGATTCTCCGGCCTCAGCCTCCTGAGTAGCTGGGATTACAGGCATCCAGCACCAAGCCCAGTTAATTTTTTTTTTTGTATTTGTAGTAGAGACTCGGTTTAACTATGTTGGCTAGGCTGGTCTTGAACTCCTGACCTCAGGTGACCAACCTGCCTTGGCCTCCCAAAGTGCTGGGATTACAGGTGTGAGCCACCACACTTGGTCCAATTACTGATATTTTATAATAATATACATAGAAAAACTTTGTTTAAAACTACTTTCAATTATGAAGTATGTAAGATTATACCATAGTTAGGCCGGGCGTGGTGGCTCATGCCTGTAATCCCAGCACTTTGGGAGGCCAAGGCAGGCAGATCACCTGAGGTCGGGAATTGGAGACCAGCCTGACCAACATGGAGAAACCCCATCTCTACTAAAATACAAAATTAGCTGGGTGTGGTGGGGCATGCCTGTAATCCCAGCTACCCAGGATGCTGAGTCAGGAGAATCACTTGAACCCAGGAGGCGGAGGTTGTAGTGAACCAAGATCAGGCCATTGCATTCCAGCCTGGGCCAAAAGAGCAAAACTCGGTGTCAAAAAAAAAAAAAAAAAAAAAAAAAAGACTATACCATAGTTAAACACTACTTTTCTACCAAACTTTCCCTAAAATGCTATAACTAATCTCCTTTTCCCCCTATAACTGCTATCTTCTATTGGAGGTGATGATGATCTGTGAAATAACTATGAGTTTGAAAGCAGAAAGGAGAAAAAAAAAACAAAGAACTAATCACCAACCTAGATAATTGAGTTTGTTTTTTGTTTAATTAATTTCAGTCCTTTTTAAGAAAGAGTGAAAGTTTCATAGTATATCTTTAGGAAATAGATAAACACAACATGATTACTTATTGAAATGTACTTGGAGGGCCATGTGCTGTCAATCCAAATTTTCCTAAAGAAAGTAGCTGTGTAAAAATCGTCTTCTATAGGAAGGACAAGAAATATTACAAAAAATTTAGAAAATTATGGGACTGGTCTAAGGCATGCTGGTGAACAGAGGCCTTATTATCATTATTTTTTTTTTTATATAGACGGGGTTTCACCATGTTGGTCAGACTGGTCTTGAACTCCTGACCTCAGGTGATCCGCCTGCCTTCGCCTCCACAGTGCTTGGATTACAGGCATGAGCCACCGCGCCCAGCCGAGGCCTTATTTCTTAACATGTTTTGTTTTTTTTTTTTTTTTTTTGGAAGGAAATGCTTCTGCCATCTTTGCTAACACATCTATTTTTAAAAAAAATTTGCCAGTGCTTTTGAACATTTTTTTAAATTATCAGCTTTCCCATTATAGATTTTGGTATATATCACCCTAAAGACTATTTTGAACTTAAGTATATCTTTTTTCTCAGTCTCCTCCTTAGTAGCAAGACCACTGAGAATATTTTAGAATTGTTCTCAATTCTTCATTTCAGCTACTCACTTTGCTAAGACCATTATCCGTATTGCATTTTTCCCCTGCTAAGTGGCTCCTCAGTTTTTCTTTCTTTTTCTTTCTTTCTCTTTTTTTGTTTTTTGAGATGGAGTCTCACTGTGTCACCCAGGCTGGAGTGCAGTGGCGTGATCTTGGCTCACTGCAATGTCTGCCTCCTGTGTTCAAGTGATTCTCCTTCCTCAGCTTCCTGAGTAGCTGGGATTACAGGTGCATGCCATCACACCTGGCTAATTTTTGTATTTTGAGTAGAGACAGAGTTTCACCATGTTGGCCAGGCTGGTTTCGAACTCCTGACCTCAGGTGATCCACCTGCCTCGGCCTCCCAAGGTGCTGGGATTATAGGTGTGAGTCACCACGCCAGGCCACTCCTCAGTTTTTCAAACCAGCTGTAACTAGTGAGCCTTTGAAATGTAGTTGGTCTGAAATGAGATGTATGTAACGTGAAACACTACACACCTTTCACAGACTTAGGGAAAATTAAAATATCTCATTAATAATTTTATATTGATTACATGTTGAAGTGATAGTATTTTGAGGCCAGGCACAGTGGCTTATGCCTGTAATCTCAGCACTTTGGGAGGCCGAGGCAGGTGGATCACTTCGGGTGAGGAATTCAAGACTAACCTGACCAACATGGTGAAACCCCATGTCTACTAAAAATACAAAAATTAGCTGGGCATGGTGGTACACACCTGTAATCCCAGCCACTCAGGAGGCTGAGTTAGGAGGATCACTTGAACCCAGGAGGTGGAGGTTACAGTGAGTCAAGATCGTACCACTGAACTCCAGCCTAGGCAACAGAGCGAGACTTTGTCTCAATAAATAAATAAATAAAAATTTCAAAACAGGGTAGTATTTTGAATATATTGAGTTATATAAAATATGTGATTAAATTAATTTTACCTATTTATTTTTACTTCTCTTAATGTGTCTACTAGAAAATTTAAAATTACATATGTCTCATGTGATATTTCTGCTGGGCAGTAGTATCCTAGAATGTGATATATCTTTAGCTTCCCAGAGTTCCTTCACTGGCTAAATATTAGTTCTGCCATTCTATCTGAAGAAATTTTTTTCATCTGTTTTCTAACCCTCAGCTTCTCATACAGTAGTAGTCTGCCTAGAGTAGAAGTTTAATGCTAATTGGCTTCTGAATTACTGTAGCAAGCCAGTGTAGCACCTTTTTGCTTTTATCACTGGCTTTTTTTGTGTGCCTAACACCAGGTCATCAAGTAAACAGTCTTGACCTACTGTCTATAGTGTCACAAAAGAGCTACTTCTTGACTCTAAGTATTTTTCTCATGGCATGAAAACTGGTTTGTCATTTAGTGTCCGTGTCTATTTTTAAGCGGAATCAAAAGAATATGTAAAGACTTTAGCAACTTTATGTTGTGTTAGACTGAACATACAATTATAAAATAAGCTCAGTGTGCTTATAATTACACCTTTAAAGGTGAATGAAAACTGAGAATTCTCTCTTAGCTTTGCCATATGTAACAAACCCACAGCTAGACTCATACTGAACAGGGGAAAAATTGCAAGTCTTTCCTCTAAGATCTGGAACAAGACAAGGATGTCCCCTTTTACCACTTTTATTCAACATAGTTGAATAAAATAGAAGTCCTAGCCAGAGCAATTAAACAAGAGAAAGAAATAAAGAACATCCAAATTGGAAAGGAAGAGTCAACTTACTCTTGTTTGCAGAGGATGTGATCTTATATTTAGAAAAGCCTAGAGTCTACCAAAAAACTACTAAAACTAATAAACAAATTCAGTAAAGTTGCAGGATACAAAAATGCTACTATTTCTATATGTCAGCCACAAACAGTCGTAGTTTTTTTTTTTTTTTTCCTTTTTCTTCTTTTTTGAGACACGGTCTGGCTCTGTCACCCAGGCTGGAGTGCAGTGGCACCATCTCAGCTCACTTAAGCCTTTGCCTTCTGGGCTCAAGACGTCCTACCATCTCAGCCTCTCTAGTAGGTAGGTCTACAGGCGCCTGGCTAATTTTTGTATTTTTTGTGGAGATGGCGTTTTGCCATGTTACCCAGGCTGGTCTCAAACTCCTAAGCTCAAGCAATCTGCCTGCCTCAGCCTCCCAAAGTGCTGGAATTACAGGCATGAGCCACTGCGCCTGGCCTCAACAGCAAACAATCTGAAAAGAAAACCAAGAAAGTAATCCCAATTAAAATAGCTACAAATGCAATAAAATACCTAGGAATAAACTTAACCAAAAAAGTTAAAGATCTCTACAGTGAAAACTGTAAAACATTGATAAAAGAAATTGAAGAGGACACAAAAAGATGGAAAGATACTCCGTGTTTATGGATTAGAAGGATTGATATTGTTAAAATGACAGTGCTACCCAAAGTAATCTACAGATTTAATGAAATTTCTATTAAATAACAAGGACATCCTTCACATAAATAGAAAAAATAATTCTAAAATCTATATGGAACCACAAAAGTCCCAGAAAAACCAAAGCTATCTTGAGCAAAAGAAGAAAGCTGGAAGCATCAGACTACCTAACTTCAGATTATAGTACAAAGCCATAGTAAACGAAACAGCATAGTACTGACATAAAAACAAACTGACCAATGGAACAGAATGGAGAACCCAGAAATAAATCTCTATATTTACAGTCAACTCATTTTTGACATAGATGCCAGGAACATACATTGGAGAGATGATAGTCTCTCCAATAAATGGTCCTGGGAAAAATGATATTTGTATATGGAAGAATGAAACCAGATCCCTACTCTCACCATAAGCAAAAATCAAATCCTAATGGATTAAAGACTTAAATCGGCTGGGCATGGTGGAAGGCCAAGGCAGGCGGATCACGAGGTGAAGAGATTGAGACCATCATGGCCAATATAGTGAAACCCCGTCTCTACCAAAATACAAAAATTAGCTGGGCGTGGTGGTGCACACCTGTAGTCCCAGCTACTCGGGAGGCTGAAGCTGGAGAATTGCTTGAACCTGGGAGGCGGAGGTGCCTAGATGGCACCACTGTACTCTAGCCTAGCGCCTGGTGCCTGACGACAAAGCAAGACTCTGTCTTTAAAAAAAAAAAAAAAAGGCCTAAATCTAAGACTTGAAACTATGACGCTAGTAGAAGAAAACATTGAAGAAACACTCTAGGACATTGGTCTGGGCAAAAAGTTTTTGAGTAAGACCTCAAAAGCACTGATAACCAAGCAAAAATGAACAAATGGAATAAAATCAAGTTAAAAAGATCCTGCACAGCAAAGAAAACTGTAAACAAAGTGAAGAGACAACCCACAGAATGGGAGAAGATATTTTCAAACTACCCATCTGACAAGGGCTTGATATCCAGAATATATAAGCTCAAACAACTCAAGAAAAAAAAATCTGATTTTTAAAATGGGCAAAAGACCCGAATAAGCATTTCTCAATAGAAGACATACAAATGGCCAACAAGTGTATGAAAAAATGCTCAACATCATTAATCATCAGAGAAATGCAAATCAAATACAATGAGCTATCACTTTACCTCAGTTAAAATGACTTTTATCCAAAAGAAAGGCAATAATGAATGCTAGCAAGGATGTGGAGAAAGGAGAACCTTTGTGTGTTGTTGGTGGAAATGTAAATTAGCGCAGCCACTATGGAGAACAGTAAGGTGGTTCCTAAAAAAACGAAAAATAGAACTATCATATGATCCAGCAGTCTCACTACTGTGTATTTATCCAAAGGAAAGGAAATCAGGGCATTTGAGTTCTTTCGAATTGCTTAAAACAAGGTTTTAAATTGTGGCCAAAGATTCTCAAGGCAGCCATTGTTTAACAGTGGACTCGGTTTCTTCAGGGCTGTTGAAGGCAGGTAGAATCTAGCAGAGCTAGTAGAGAGGAGGCAGTGAACATGAGTGAGGGAGCAGTCAGATGAGGGGACTCTTAGTCCTCTTGACCCTTCTTTAGTTTCTTTCATATATTTTATATACTAGGGTTCCATGGGAAACTTCCTTTGAAAAAGAATATATTGCTCTAAATTACAAACCATAATCATAGGGTAACTATAGTTTATTCATATCAAATAACAACCCAAACAGTTCTTAATCAACTTAAACGTCACAAGTTTAGTGGTTTTCTGTGTTCCCTGCGTTAAAACTTCCATCTTAACTAAATGCTTGCTTTGGATTGTACTGTTAATATGAGATATATATGATGCAGCTATTTTGGATTCCTGATATCAATAAGAAAATTAATTGGTGGGGGATAAGTGCCATGATGGTATCATTTTAAAACTCTCACTACAAAATCCACCCTAAAAATAAGCAAGACACGTGTGATCTTGTTTGAAGAAAATTTTGCTTAGTTTTGCATTTTAATTCAAATATATGTTATGAAACACTATGAAGTAGAATGAAATATTTCTTTGACATACTATCTTTGAATGGGAGGTTCAAAAATAACATTCTGCTCTTGTTATGTAATGGAATATATTATCTTCTTGAGAGAAGATATTTTGTTTCCTCATTCTTGGTTTTTATTAACTTAAACATCTAAAAAGATGATGAACATTGTAGCCAGCCATTTGACTTCCAGCAAATATAAGCATGAATTCTAAAATATGCTGAAATTTTCTAAGGTTTTGTTATCTAAAATTATCAAGGTAGTGAAAAACAGTTAAGGTGCTTTCTATTATCACTTTTAAAAACATACTTTCATAGTTATAGGTTTTCTTTTTACGTTTTGAGTACTTTGCTAGGTGATAAATGACACATGATAGCTGTTCAGTAAGTGTTTATTAAATCAGTATGTTTTGATAAAGTTTTAGAGATGTAATTTTCACATTCTTTGATTATCTTCAAACTTTTTTCAAGGCCCCCACAGAGCCCCCTTCCTCATTGTGGCAAGAGAATTAGATTCCACTTGAGCCCGATGTAAGGACAGCTTCAATGACTAACAAAGCAGGAGATACCTAGGAATCAGGGCTAGGTGAGAGGAGGTCTCAGGGAGCAATGTGGAAAAATAGTCCCAAGTCTGAGAAAAAGTGGTGACAAGTCAGATCTGAGACTTTAGGGGAGATAGACCCCAAAATTCCAAACTTCTAGTTCCTGGACACTGTCATAACTGTTACAGACAGCTTGGAAATATAAGCAGATATAAAATAGAGAAATTATACACAGTTCTTTAGTCTAACCAAAACTTAGTATGTTTGGAGAGGTTTCTGACTTGAGTGGAGCCCTAGGAACTAGATACTGATTAGTAGGAGCAGCCCTTAGACATGAAGTTTAAGCTGCACAGTCCTGGTAGGTGGAGTCCTCTGAAGACACTGTATAGGCAAAGGAAAGTTTAAATGGGGAAGCAAAGTACATAGCAAGTGACTCTCAGTGGCTACAATAGAGAATATGAACCAAAACAATGGGTGTTAAAAATATTTTTCGGTGGTGAAAACAGCATGGCTTCAGATACATAAGAGTTTGAATTTGTTGTGTTTGGTGCTACCGTGAACTTCTGATTAAGAGAGTGATATGATCAAAACTGAGCTTATGAAATACTGTAGCTGGGTATAGGATGGATTATAGCACCAGGAGGGAAAGAACCTAAGAAGCTATTGCACTGGTCCACTCAAACATTGGTTAGAGTTGCATATCCTGCTGTGAAAAGAGAGATGGCAGAGACCTGTGTAGGAACCATTTGTAAGACAGATCAGCAGGAAGCTCCTGCCACCATGGAGGTCAAGGCTCAATGTGTAAAGCAGTTAAATAAATGCTGACTCACTTGGAACTTCTAGTTTCTTCTTTGTTTGATGAAAGAATGGTATTCACAGTTTCACATATTAGTCAGAAACCTTAAAACCAATAGCCAAGCATAGACTACTGCATAGGTACTGTAAGCTTATTTTCAAAGACCCGGTTTTTAACACCATTTTTAACTAGTAAAAGATGTATTTTTAAATGTTGAATTTTTTTGACGATCTGGTCCAGCATCAATGTCAGGAAAATGATCACTATAAAGATAAATATTAGAACTCCGTGATGTCAGCGGAACAGGCAGCAGGTGAGAATTATAGTATCCGATGCTCTTTATTTTCTAAGCAGGAGGCTTTACTTTCAAGACTTACAGGCTGGAGCTGTTTGTATGCAGCCGCAGGAACTCCACTAGTCCCTGCCCAAGCACGCCGTCATGCATGAGGCTAAAATAGGCCTGGAGCAAACAATTCTTCTCTCACCATTTATCTCAGCTCTTTCTCTTGTCACCACCCAAAGTAGTTTTAACTAGAGTGGTGCCTAATAAATATGGGGAGCAGGCAGGGGGAGGTGACAGACCAAAATAAATCACCTGTGTGGAGCAACTCAATTCAGAGGTGTTCACAGAAGAACCGGAGGCAGTTAGGATAGGGAAAGACGTGGTTCATTGGCAGACTGCATCTGTTTTCGGTAATCCTCTGTTACAAACAATCCAGTTAATCCAAATTCCTGAAACAAATGCCAGCAATAAAGGTTATAGCAATGGCAGAGATGTACTTTAACAAATTCTAAAATAAAAGTTCATTTTCAAAATACTTTGTTTTTTTTATTTCATATTACTTTATAAAGATTATGTTTCACAAATTAGCAGTATCCAAAATTAATTCTAGTCAAGATCTATTTATATTTTTACAAACACTTCACATTTACATATAAGTTTCAGCAGAAATGTATCTTGACAAAGTATGGAAAAGTTACTTTGAGGCTTCAATTTCATTTTCTTCCTTTCTTTTTAAAGTAGAGTCTTTGTGAAGAAACGAGCCGGTGACTGAAACATCCTGGTCGCAACCTGTTGACCTTCCACTTTCTCTTCAGAATAAGTAGCACCTGTGGTGGATATTATTATTGAAGAAAGAAAAAAGCAGATTTTAGGGTGGAAAAAACATTCAACTCACACAAAGAATGGGAAAAAATACTGAGTTAAATAAAGCAAATACCTTTCACAAGTGAAAGGAAGAATTTCTTCTTCTGCCATCAATAAAACCATTGTGCTATTATTGTTTTACTGTGTGTTTTATTTGCCTGATGTTATCTTTCGTGTTCATCTGGTATTAACCCCATACTAATGGCCTTCTATAGGATAGCAATTACAGCATACTGAAGCCTCCCACTATAATTACAGGATAAATGGACTGACACAGCTTGCTGCATTTCTTAAAAAAGCAACCTGAAGCCAAATAGCAGTTCTTAGTATGGTAATAGCTGCTAAATATGACAGCAAAAAGTATTTAAAACTTGAATATGTTGTTTATAACACTATGCTTTTCCAAATGTAATTCAATTTTTAAAAAACAGGTATTCCCTTCCTCATAAAATGTGCTGTGGATCTTTCAGGATGCATCTGGTTGCAAGCAGTGGAAAACTCATCTCAAACCCGCTTAAACATTAAAGGGAATTTATTGGCTCATTTCACTGCCAGAAGCATAGTAGGTTTCAGGATTAGTCTAATTCAGTAAATCAGAGATGTCATGAAAGACCGATTCTTTGCATCTCTCATTTTTGCTTTCTCTGGAACAAGCTTCATTCTACAGCAGTCTACCCCCATGTGGCCACAAGATGGCTTCCAGCAACTCCTAGAGCTGTTGAGTCTAGGGTTGGGGTTGGGGCTGCTTCCAGAAATGCACACAGAAGAGAACAACTTTTTTTCATGGGCCACATGTACCTCTTTTGGGCTACTTTTCTGTGAACCACTAACTCCAACAGGGTCTGGAGATTACCTTAGGCCTGATCCATGTGCCACAGGCTTAGAAATGGGTCTGGATTGGAGGCAGAGGATATGTACCTGAAAGTCAAGATAACTTGCCAAGAGAAGAGGGAGAAGGTGTTGGTGAAGCAACCAGAATGGCCATTACAGTGAACCAATTGTCAGAGCCACAAACTCTTCATTTAATAGTCTTCTTACAGTCTCAGTCTTGTGAAGCCAGAAGTGAACAATTAAAGAAATAGAAGAAGGAAGGGACAGTGGGGGAGGAAGGAAGAAGAGAAAGAGAAGCCAGAATGAACAATTAAAAACAGAAGAAGGAGGGAGAAGAGAGAGAGGGAACACTTTGGGCAAAATAATTGATAAAATGTGCTTTGAAGGAGAGGTCCTCAGGCATTCTCTCAGGGCCTGCTACATATATCTTCATTATTAGCCCACAGTTAATAGTAGTTGGGTCTAGCAGTGTTTTGTTTTTGTTTTTACCCATGTTGTATATCATAATTAACTAGAAGTGGGTGGGTCTGGACATTGCTATTTTTTTAAAAGATCTCCAAATGATTCTAATGTGTGTCCCAGGTTGAGAACCAGAGGAAGGCCCATGGCAGTTTTGATGAGTTTGACAGCTGATAATAAGGGAAGGGGCAGCAGAACGGAAACAGAGTCCTGCGTGTAGTTCAAAGTGTAGGCCTTTGGCACTTACTTGTTAGATGGGGACAATAATACCTAATACAGTGGTAAGCCTAAAATGGATGCTCAATGGACGACACTAGTGTTGGTTAGGAGTTATTACTCAACCGTCCCTAAGAACAGTTCCATGTGGTAATATATTTATATATAATGATATATATAGATATCTAGATCATGTATACTAAAATGACATATGGATCATATTATCTAGATATCTATAGATTTATAAATCTTTCAATTTGGCCTGAAAACATCAAGAAAAGTTTAAATTGGACAGTAGTGAAGTGAACAGTAAGTGAAGCCAGCCCATCTGTTCTGACTGCTGGTGGCCACTGGCCACTGAAGGGTGAGGAGTCCATTTCTGTCAGAGCAAGATATAGTTGGCTAAATGTATCAAAAACTAAGTTCCACTCTGCCTTTCTATTATTAAGGGCAGCTGCAGGCCTAGATGCGGATGGCGTATGTAATAATAAAATAATTGTTAGTATTTGCCAAGGTTTTTCTATGTGCACTGTACTAAAACATTTACCATTGTTTCTTACAATCTTCACACAGCTCTGTAAAGTTGGCATCAGTATCTCCATTCTACAGCCAGAGTAGCTGATGTCCTTCAGAAAGGTAAGTCACTTTGCTCACAAAGTGGAAGTGTCCTGTTCACTGAAGCGTCTGTAGTTTACTTGACCTTCCAGGCTTAGGCCATAAAGACAACACTCCAGCCTCATGTGATTCTCTATTTCTATATAGTTACATCTTTCTCTTTCATGCTCCTTTCTTTGTAATTCATAGCTAACATCATGGCTAACCCCATGCCTAGTTCAGCTGGCCGCAAGGAATAAGCATGGAAGTAATAAGGATAACATGACCAGCAGTGTCAGAGTTATACTCCCACGGTGACTGGGCAGTGACCTAGGAGAGATGGGAAGCAAGCTAGTGAGCTCTACAGTTTGTCCAGGATACTGCTTGGCAATACTTTAGAGGCCATAGTATAGGCAAAGCTAGGCAGTGCCTGTCAGTCTCTGAGTAGGGAGATGGAGGAGTTTAGGAAAGGCAAGGTAAGTAGATGTTGCAAGGCAGAATACCAGAGAAATGGTTCATAGACCTAAATGTAATACCTAAAACTATAAATCATCTGAGAGAAACAAATTGTTACCCTGTGTTAGACAAGAGTTCTTAGATCTAACACCAATATAATTTAGATTAGGTACAACTGATAAATTTGTTATTCATAAAAGAACAAATTCATAAATTGCACTTAATCAAAATTAAGAATTTATGCTCCTCGAAGACACTGTTGAGGAAATAAAGAGACAAGCTTCAGACTTGGAAAAAATTTGCAGATCTGATGGAGGACTTACATAGAGAATATTTAAAGAATTCTTCAAAACTCGATAGGAAAACAATTTCTTAAAAATGGGAAAAAGATTAAAATAGACAGTTGGCCAAAGAAGATATAAAGAAGGCAAATGAGTACATAAAAATGATGTTCGATGTCATTATGCATTTTAAGAAAGTGTAAATTAAAACCATAATGAATTCACCACTACACACCTATTGTCAAGACCACAATTTAAAGAGCCATTATACTAAGGGTTGGGGAGAATGTAGAGGAACTGGAAGTCTCATACACTGTTGGTGGGAATGTTAGATGGTACAAACTATTTGGAAAATCATTTGGCAGTTTCTTAAAGAGTTAAACACATCCCTAGTATATTACTGAGTCATTTCATTCCTAGTTCTTTACCCATGATAAATGAAAGGATATGTTAATACTTAGATTTGTGCACAAATGTTCATAATATCTTTATTTGTAATAGCCGCAAACGGGAAACAACCTAAATGTCCATCTACATGTGAATGGGGGCCAGGTGTGGTGTAATCCCGGTGCTTTGGGAGGCTGAGCTGGGAGGATTGTTGAGGCTAGGAGTTTGAGACCAGTCTGGGCAACATAGGGAGACCTCATCTCTACAAAAAATACATTTAAAAAAATAGACTGGAGTGGTGGCATGGGCCTGTAGTCCTAGCTACTTGGGAGGTTCAAGAGGAGGATCCCTTGAGCCCAGGAATTTGAGACTGGGCAACAGAGTGAGACCCTGTCTCCAAAAACAAAATAAAAAGCATGTGAATGCATAAACAAAATGTGATATATTTATAAATGAAATACTATTCAGCAGTAGAAAGGAATGAACTATTGATACATGCAACAACAGAATTGACTCAAAATAATTATGCTGAGTAAAAGAAGCCAGTAACTCGGGGAGGGAGGATATACTGTGTGATTTCATTTATAGAAAACTATAGAAAATGCAATGTAACCTTTAATGACAAAACCCAGATCAATCAGTGGTTGTCTAAAGATGGGACGGTATGGATGGATAGGAGAGAGGAATTACCTAGCGGCATGAGAAGACTTTCTGGGGCAGGATACATTCATTGTCTTGATTGTGGTGATGGTTTTCTGATTATACCTATGCCAATATTTATTAAGTTGTTCCATCTCTATATGCACTTTTCTGTATGCCAGTTAAACCTCAATAAAGTTCCTTTTTCTTGCTCTTAACCCACTGAAATAGTGTCAAACATGGCGGGGCACGGCGGTTCACGCCTGTAATCCCAGCACTTTGGGAGGCTAGGAGTTTGAGACCCAGGAGTTTGAGACCAACCTGGCCAACATGGTGAAACCCCATCTCTACAAAACGTACAAAAAATTAGCCAAGCATGGTGGCACACACCTATGGCCCCAGCTACTTGGGAGGCTGAAGTGAGAGGATGGCTTGAACCCAGGGGGTGTAGGCTGCAATGAGCCAAGATTGCGTGCCACTGCACTTCAGCCTGGGCACAGAGTGAGAATTTGCCTCAACAAACAAACAAAACAAAATAGAAAAAAAGAATGTCAGCCATAACTGCTGCATTCAATGAAAAAGTTACATTGTAACTATCCCCTCTTCACTAGGTTGTGGTAGAAATATATTGACAGTTATAACTGTTAGGGAATATTTAACATCAAAAATATTAACTAGCTTTATAATCATTTTAGAGATCAGGAGTCTTTAAATTCTTATTATTTGTAAAGCTCTTGATTTTCAGAGGACATATAAATTATTGTAAATATTATATTGTGATGTGTACATATGTGTGTGTGCCTAGCTTTGCTATTGTTAAACTTTCATGAATCTGAAGTCCCATTCATTTATTTAACAGGACTAAGGTTTTTGATAGGAAACATTTGCCCGTGTGTGGCCTTTCTATCTGCTTGTTTTTACTGTGCAATTTTCAAGTATTGACAGTAATAACTCTACTACCTAATTTGCCACTTTAAAAGTACTTGTTTTAACTTCATAAATACTTCCAATCTCTTGGGGTGATATAGCTTATAGTTTACTAGCTTTGGCATTTTTGCCATACTCTGAATTCTTTTAAACTTTACATGTCATTTTTGAAACATAAAATAATTTTCCCCCACCTATTTTGTAATACGTCTATGTGACATAAACATGCTAAAGTAAATACACTTATATGGAAGTATTTAGATACGATTATAACCCTTTTGTTCTGTGGACTCAGGTTTATGGGTATGAATACTTGTCCATTTTGTCCTAACCTGTTGCATTGGGTTCTTAGAAAAGATGCTGAAACTCATACATTCAATTGAGACATCCAGATACATGTGATTATCATGAAGTTGAAGATTTTCATAACCATTTTATATGAAACACTCCATTCTGACATGAACCATAGTAGTTTTTGTTTTTTGTTTTTTCTCGAGATGGAGTCTTGCTCTGTTGCCCAGGGTGAAGTGCAGTGGTATGATCTTGGCCCACCGCAACCTCCACCTCATGGGTTCAAGTAATTCTCCTGCCTCAGCCTCCCAAATAGCTGGGATTACAGATGCAGGCTACCATGCCTGGCTAATTTTTGTATTTTTTTGGTTAACAGCCAAACGCACTAACCGATTGCGCCACAGAAACAGGTAATTTTTGTATTCTTGATAGAGATGGAGTTTCACCATGTTGGCCAGGCTGGTCTCAAACTCCTGACCTCATGATCTCCCTGCCTCGGCTTCTCAAAGTGCAGGGATTACAGGCGCGAGCCATCGCACCGGACCCAACCATAGTAGTTTTTTCATGTCTTCATGGTATTAGCAAAACAATACCCCTTTTTATACAACTGTCTCCATCTAAGCTTTTTGTATCTCTTTAAAAAGTTTTAGGAAGTCATTTGAGTAACAAGGCCCAGGAACTCAGGTCATTTACCATTTGCTTGTTCAAAAACGACCTGAGAAGAAACAGATCTTGGGCTGGCTAGATTGTAGTTTAGTCATTTCCTAAAATAATTTCTTCCATGAATGAACTTAAGTGATTTAGTACAAGAAAATTGTGCCATATGTTGTAAATAAGCTGCTTATATGAAACCAGCTTATTCCAACAGGAATTGCTCTTTTCAAGTGCCATTTATACTATTTCTTGGAACCTAATTCTTGGAGTCCTCATTGCAAATAGTTCCTAGTTGGGTATCAAGGTCATGTCCAGTTGCTCAGTTGGGATTTCCTGGGTTCAAGTGTTTCTACAACCTTTGAATCCATTATTTGCTTAGATTTTTAGACATCAATAAAAGGAAGTTATTTATATTATCCGGGTCACACTACAAACAAGGCATCAGTGGAATTATTAAATTACTTAAACACAGCTGCAGTATGATGGAGATCTTCTGAATTGTTTATTCACTCCCCTTTTTCTCAGTATAGCTTTTTGTCCTATCTTTAGCCATACAGGTTCAGAAGGCACCTTTATAGCAGGGAGGAAGTAGAATCATGAAGTAGCTGGAACAAAGCTTCTACTCATGGTTTTGTGACCTTAGTCAAGGAGCTTAATTTTTCTGAGCCTCGGTTTCCCCATTTGGGAAACAGGGACAATAGTATTACCATGTAGGACTATTAAGTGACAGAGAAGTAGCCCCTGACATCCAGAAGCTGGCCTGGCACTCAATCTAACTCTCTTGTGGCCCATAAACAATTTCACAGAACACAACATTGGACAGGGTCACGTGGCCATGATGAAGCAAGAAAAGGAAAAACGCCAAAACCAAAACAAGAATATTGTCCAAACCACAAAAATGATGAAACCTCTCCCTTTTCCGGCTAATTTGAATGGCTGCTGCTTCTTTACCCCTTACGTCTTTAGCTCTGCTTTGTTCATCCCACCATCTAGATAAACATTATTAAGATACCTACTCAGGGAATTATCCTGCGTCTTGACAACATTCAGTGCTGACAATGCCCCGTTTCCTTGAGCCAGCCCTAGTTCCTCCAACACAAGATCAAATCCTATTGTATTAACCACATTTTCTAGTTTCTGTGTCTGATGTTTTGACATCTGCAGCCTTGCTTTCTAGAGAAAGACTGCTCCTCTAGAGTTTGAAAGGGACTGTTTCCTTTCATATGCAAACTAACCAATCCAGAGCCCACTTATGCTTCTCAGACATTAACCCCCTGCCCTAATTGGCAGGAGCCAGGCTGCAGAAAACTAGGGGCATCCTCTGCACCCCAGAGTCGCTGAAAAGATTCAAACTTGCTGGGCCTAAACCTAGTCAACCCACTTACCTTGCCTCACCCATTCCTGGAAAATAACACAAAAATGCTCCCCTGTTTTCCTGTTCCCTCTCTGCCTGTGACCAGCCCCATTCAGTAATCTCTTCTATGGCTATCTGCCCCTACTCATAGTTTTTAAAACTATGAGTAATAAACTATATTTTCCTTCCTTCTTTCCCTACGCTCCTTCCTTATTTCCCTCCCTGCCATACAGCTGGCCAAAGAAGATATAAAGAAGGCAAGGAGAATTGCTTGAACCTGGGAGGCGGTGGTTTTGGTGAGCCAAGATCGTGCCGCTGCCCTCCAGCCTGGGGACAGGGCGAGATTCCGTCTCAAAAATAAATAGATAAATAAAAAAGAGGGAGGAAGATGACCATAAACAGATGGAAGAAGGAGAAAGAGGTTGCAGAAAGGACCACAGGCAAAATAACCTCAGGCGGATCAGCTTTTGGAAGACTAAAAGTGAAATTGGATCTAGAAAATGATTCCAACTATTTCTGTCTGTGTGGCCTATGGAAAATTTTCACATCTCCCATCTGTACAGTTATCTCCTTGTGAAAATCGACAGTGCAGTGATTCCTCAGCGTTACAGAGCATCTGAACCCTCCAGAGGGCTTCTTTAAGGGCAATTGCCAACTCCGCCAGCGAGGTTCTGATTCTGCAGTTCTATGCTAATGAGAGACTGTGTTAAGGAAAATTGCCTGTGTTTCAAAGGCAGGAATTTACCAGCGCCATACCTCCATCCACACCCCCATCCGGGAACCACAGGAGTTTCAAATGTAAAGTTCTTTGTCTAACTTTCCCGTGTGCCAGCGAGGTAGAAATTCCAGGTGAGCGTCTTTGTTTAGAAAGCCCGCCAAAAGCCCTGGGAGGACGGGCTCTGTTGTGGGTCCAAGCAACCAATCCGGGATCAGAGTCAAAGATCATCACTCCAGAGGAAGTTTGAAAGAACTCCTCTCATTGGACAGGAACATGAATGAGGAGGGAATAACTTCAGGGTTAAAACTCCACTGCACCTTACCTGTGTGGATATCCCCTTCGGATTCCCCTCCTACGAAAGCGTGGGAGCTCTCTCTCTTTTTTTCTCTCTCTCTGTCTAATAAATTGCTTTGTGCTAATCTCTTTGGGTCCGATATTTACTTGAACGGTAAGCTCAGCGTGCTGCCAGGGCCCCTCCCCGATTCTTGGGGCAAAGAGAAGTCAAGAACCTTGGGCATGTCAAATCCGGGAGGGAGCTGAGCCCCCCTGCGTCCTGCGACCCTGTTACACTCAGGTCCTAGAAATACACATTTTGGTTAGTCTCCTCAGATGATTGTTATGCCCCAGCTGGCTTCCACGTTTAGAAACACTGTTCTGAACTGTTAAAAATCTCCTGGAGATTAAAACAAACAAAAAAAAAATACAGATCCAGGTCTCACTCCAGAATCAGAATTCCTAGGGGTGAGATGTGTAAGGACAAATAACGAGAAATATAAAGCTTAATTCTCCCTGTTGAAAATAAGAAAGGAGATTCCTCTCTCCTCCTCTTCTTAGATCATTTACTTTATAAAAGTTGTCATTATAAGTACTTTCTCTTCTCTTTGAAATGCATAGAAATCCTTTTGGAAAATAGATAAATCTTTTGTTAGCTTAATGGCCCAAGAATGTCTTTCTTAAGGACCTGGGTGCCATCTCTCTGAAATGTAATTATCAAGGTAGAAAACACTCCCTTCTCCTAGTTTCTATGGGAGGGCAGGAGCCTTGCTTCAGTGTGTACCTTGCTCCAGGTTGCAAAACTACCTCCTGTCATAAAGATATGAGAAGTTTGTTTTTCCTCTGAATTAAGTAAGTAAGCCAACACAGATTATAACCCCAATTACCAGGCAAGTGGAGGATGAACTGCAAGTGACAATGGCTCTGTCAGGTCCCCTTAGTTATTGAGTACCTTGAGAACATGTGTGGCTTGATGAAACTGCCTTTGCAAAATTATCACCAAGACAGTGAAAGAGATCTAATCTTGAGGGACAGTATTAAGAACCTGGGAGCATCTTTGGGATGCCCCTGCAGCTCTGCTCCCTCCCCCAGTTACATCTTTGGCGATTGGCGGAGAGGGAGCTGAGCCCCAGAGCCCCGCGATCTGGTTACAATCTCATTGACTCCATCTTGCTTCTAAATTTTAAACTATCTTTATTCCTTCCTGGGTGTAAGCTGAATTAATTTGAGAGGAGCTTAGTTTATAGTTTATAGTTAAAACAAAGATGATTACAGCTCTTTCCCAAAACAAACCACCTTCTTGCCTGGGAACTAGACTGCCTTTGTAGGACTAACAAATTAGTCACAAGATTAGAAATTATGGTTTAGGAATCATGCAGCTGGAGGTTACAAGAGTCTGATCTTCCCTAAACCGCTCTTAGGATCAGTGCTTGAGATATTCTTCAGA
The DNA here is from genome assembly GCA_963573385.1 of Cacajao melanocephalus. Lineage (NCBI taxonomy): Eukaryota > Metazoa > Chordata > Mammalia > Primates > Pitheciidae > Cacajao > Cacajao melanocephalus. Next base: position 50,673 of record CAUYLG010029907.1, read on the forward strand.
CCTTGCACTTGATGGATCAGCTGACACCACCCAGATTGATAAACTGGCTCATCTGATCTTGTGGCCCCCACTCAGGAACTGATTGAGGACAAGAGGATGGCTTCACCTTCCCTCATGTTATCTCTGACCCAACCAAATTCACTGGCCTTCCCCCACCCACCAAATTATCATTAGAAACTCTGCTTTCCAAAGGCTTCAGGAAACTGATTTGAATAACAATAAAACTCTGGTCTCCCACACAGCCAGGTCTGTGTGAATTACTCTTTCTCTGTTGCAATTCTCCTGTCTTGATAAATCCGCTCTGCCTAGGCAGCGCCCTATTGGGCAGGTTACACTGAGTTGTATCTACTTGTCTAAGGGTGAAATTTCTTCCTTTCTCTGCAATCTCTTTGCAGATTGCCTGTGATGTGCCTCACATTCTGGTTTACTGTTTATTACACCATAAAACTGTTTTTTGTCTCTATTACCTTTGAGGAGAGGTTTTCTGGATTGAGAGATTTTAGTGTTATTTCCCCAACAGGTGCAAATCTTTATGGTAGGTTCCCCAGGAGAAGTAGTGAGCCTACCCCCTCTGTAGAAACCACAGATTCAGGGGAGCTTTATTCCCTTGGGCCATGTGATCAGCTGGTGAGCGTCCCTTAGGACCCCAGGGCACATCCTCCTGCCTGTGCCCTGTGCTGACCATGGCTGCACTGTCCAGGCGCCAGGCCATGAGTTAGCAAAGTGCAAGGCGGGCACTGGGCTTGCTCAGGTCACTTGTCCTTACAGCCAGCCTGCCTGCCAGGCTCTACTCTGACCTGCACTAGTCTTCAGCCTCTGCCTGGGCCCTGTCTCTCCAAGAGGCTGCATCCTGGTTGCCGCGGGCACTGCTCTGAGTGCAGGCTCTGTGATGAGGAATGCTTCTCAGAATGCTGAGAAAACAAGCGCTAGGACAACTCTTTTCTCTGTGATACTCCTCTCTACTTACCTTCCTCTTCAGACCTTGCCTCTGCCTTGTACAGCTGATGCAGTTTGAACTATTATCTTAGTGGGCTTTAAAAGCTAGCAAACTCCTCCCCATGTTTGAGACTTCCTTTCTTCTCTCATGTCACCCTCCCTGCCTGGCTCCCCACGTCTCCACTTCCATCCCAGGCTCCGGGCTCCATGTGTCCCTGGTAAGCAGGAGGAGCCTGGGTGTTGACAAGGGGCACTGATGCACTGAGATTTGAGGAGGGGGGAAGATCCCTCCCCAACACCAAAACCCTAAATTCAGTGGGGCTGATTAAGCCATTTGCCTTTTAGCACAAAGAGGACACAGGATGAATGAGCAGATTCCAGACTTTGGGGAGAAGCAGATTCTGCTCTAGGCCATGCTGTTTGCCAGTTGTGGCACATTTTCTTTCTTTTTTCCTTTATTTTTTTAAAAAAAACAAATATATTTTCTTCATTTCTAAAATGGGCAAGAGTTACTTATCTTACTTGTTGTAAGGCTCTAATTGGTGCTTTTAGAATAACTAGAATATTGTGAAGATTCCAACTATTCTGCATTTGAATAGAAACTATATGAATTTGCTTCTCCTTAGGCAAGTGGCAGGACCTTCAGGGTACTTACAAAATATGTACAACTATTATGTTTCAAGGCTCATAATTCTTCAACCATAATTGGTACACTCAAGTAGTACAGGAACAGCACAAATATGCAGTGCGTATTCTAGGATAGGTCTTCATTACAGGATTTTTTGCTTTATGTCCATTCCTATTCCACTAAACTATCTAGACAATTTAGAAGAAACCCAATGTACTTGTAAGTCTTAGTAGTAAAGTAGATCTTTGTAGAAGATACTTCATTGTCTGGAGAACTGGCTGTACTGGAATTTTTAGTGTACAACTCAGTGGTATGATGGAACTTGGTAGAATACACCATAGAGGTGGAGTATAGCTTTGGAGCTAGCAGTTGGAGGTGTGAATCTCATGTCTGCCACTCCTGGTGAGACCTGTGTCATTTCACTTCACCTCTGTGTGCCTCAGTTCACAGAGCACAAAATGATCATACCCACCTGAGAGAGTGGCTGTGAGGTTTAAATGAGATGATGTGAGTATAGCATCCAGTTTGGGCTGTATTCATATGGATCCATGTCAGATAGTGGCTTCTCTTGCAAGAAATGAGGCTAGTTATCTAGGGCCTGGCACTCTGCACACTGAAATGGGCACGCTTATCTGTGTATTATCAATGGGGCTCCATAGGTGACAACTATCCCACACATAAGGACCACAAGGTTCACTGTCTATAGCATCTAGTCTGGCCACGTCTGGTGGCTCGTGCCTGTAATCCTAGCATTTGGGGAGGCCGAGGTAGATGGATTACCTGAGGTCAGGAGTTCAAGGCCAGCCTGGCCAACATGGTGAAACCCTGTCTCTACTAAAAATAAAAAAATTAGCCAGAAATCACTTGAACTGGGGAGGTAGAAGTTGCAGTGAGTCGAGATCACCATACTGCACTCCAGCCTGGGCAACAGAGCAAGACTCTGTCTCAAAAATAAATAAATAAATAAATAAATAAATAATCTAGTCTGGGACCTACTCATATGGATCCACATCAGATAGTGGCTGCTCTTACAAGAACCAAAGCTAGTGATACAGACAGGGGACAGGGAAATACTGGTTAGGAGAGGGAAGTTCCCCAGTAAGGGCCCCACCTTCAAGCCTGGAAAGCCACAGCCCTAAATGGGAACAGGCCTTCCTGTTTTTGCACCCAAATATTGTCTTTTGGCCTGCCATACCCCCCATCCCATACTCATAAAAACCCTAAGTCCCAGGCTCCAAGAGCAGACAAGCAGATGAACAAAAGAGTGATGCAACAGAGAAGGTGAGAAGAGAAGGAATGTCTGAATGTTGAGAGGAGTTTGGCTAGGAATGATTGTAGAGGAGATCAGCTGCAAGATAGTCGAACTCCAGGGGAAAATCATCTTCCCACTCCATCCCCTTTCTAGCTCCCCATCCTTCCCACTGAAAGCCACCTCCATCACTCAATAAAATCCCTGCATTCACCACCCTTCAAGTCCATGTGTGACCCAATTCTTCCTGAATATTGAACAAGAACTTGGGTACCAAGAGGTCACTGAACTGGTTAACACTTAAGCCATCTGCAGATGGCAGAACTAAAAGAGTACATAGCATGCCCATTGGGGCTTCGGGAGTTGCAGACACCTACTCCTAGATGCCACCTTGGGGCCAGAGCCCAAAAGCGCTCACCCAGTTTCTGTACCTGACTGTCTGTAGGCTCCCCCTCCCGTAAGGGGTTTGAGCAGCAGTAGCAATGGCCAAACAGACAAGCCACGCCCTTGTCACACATCCTGCAAGTGGGGTCAGGGAACTCTCCTGTTTGACTAGTTATCCAGGGCCTGGCATTCTGAACCTTAAAATGGGAATGTTCGCCTAATACCAATAGGGCTTCACAGGTAGCAACTATCTCATGTACAAGAATCACAAGTTTCACTAGCTCCCTTAAAATGTACTGTCTGTCATGCTTTAGGCTCCATGAATTACATTTTACCTGTGTTCCAAGTCCTTTGCTATCAGAATGAGCAACTTGTCTTCTATTGTTGATGACACCCTCCTGCTCTGTATCTTTATTCATGAGTGTCCTTTATCTTCTCCCTAGTGAGGGTCAGAGGAAGACCTAATAAATTTACTGAACAAATTACAGGAGAAAAATCTTACAAGCCAAAATCAAAATTTTAAAAAATGTATTATATTCTAGCATTTAGGTAAAAAAGAAAAGAAAAAAAGTGTATATTCTAAGTACAGTGTAATGAACAGCATGGCAGAAATTGTCAGGTTTTTCTTTAAGTACTAAATAGCAACCTACTGTCTTTTGAGAATTCATTTAACATAGCACTTTCAAACACAGTGCATGAAAATTTTGGTTTTTATTATTAAACTCAGTTACAATTTCATTTAAAATAATGACATTTTAAATGAATTGTTTTAAAGTGGTCAAATGTGCAATTTAAACTTCTTATAAACTCTCTCTAATTACATTTTAAGGTTTATAGAGACAAAAATAGATTTTACTTCTGTGCATACTGTAAAATCAATTGTAAAAATTCAAAAATTCTAATAAAATTTTACAGATATTACACTTGGAGAAATTTAGACTGAATTCCATGCTATATGGCTAAAAGTTTAATCCCTAGTTTTCTCATTAACATTGTAGTATTAATAAGGATAAGAGAAGTGTTAATTCATCCATCCATTAATTCATCCATCCATTTATTCATCCTTTTATTCATCTAGTCAGCCACTAATTTAAAGTTTACACCACCTACTTTTGAGGCTTTGTTAGATTCTAAAAAGATTAATATTATGAGACTGTCCTTACAATGCTTAGATGAAGATGAGACATGATATAACCAATAAGGAAGAAATTTCTTTGAAATTGAAACCACCTTTGCAAAGTTATAACCTCCCAAGCTTTAATTTCTTTGCCTATAATATGGAACATATCATAGTATTACTTCACAAGTTTGTTCTGAGAATTCATCAAGTTAAAATAAGCAAATGACAGTACTTTGCAGATGGTAAGTAGCCCAAAAATTTCAGTTCTACTCCATTCATCTGATTTCTTTTAGTTCTGATCTAGTTTTTATATCTGTGAAAGGAAAATAAATCTTGGGGCCCCAAAATCACATAAAGGGAAAAGTCAAGCTCGAAACTGCTTAGGGCAAACCTGCCGCCCATTTGATTCAAAGTCAACCCTCTGCTCACTGAGATAAATGAGTATCTGATAACCTCCTTTGGAGAGGCTAATCAGAAACTAAAAAGAAGGCAACCATTTGCCTTAGCTACCTATGACTTGGAAGCCCCCCCAACTTCAAGTTGTCCCACCTTTGCTTCAAGTTTTCCTGCCTTTCCAGACCAAACCAACGTTCATCTTACATATGTTGATTGATGTCTCATGTCTCCCTAAAATGTATAAAACCAAACTCTGCTCTGACCACCTTGGGCTTATGTCAGGACCTTCTAAGGCTGTGTCACGGCCGTGCGTCCTCAACCTTGGCAAAACAAACTTTCTAGAATAACTGAGACTTGTCTTAAATATTAAGAGTTCACATATCCAAGTCTCTGGTTTATTCATATATTCTTTTTTTCTTTTTTTTTTTTTTTGTGCGGGGGATGGAGTCTCGCTCTGTCACTAGGTTGGAGTGTAGTGGCCCGATTTTGGCTCACTGCAACCTAAGTGCTTCCCCTGCCTCAGCTTCCCAAGGAGCTGGGACTACAGGCGCCCGCCACCACACCCAGCTAATTTTTGTATTTTTAGTAGAGACAGAGTTTCACCATGTTGGCCAGGATGGTCTCGATCTCTTGACCTCATGATTCACCTGCCTCGGCCTCCCAAAGTGCTGGGATTACAGGCGTGAGCCACTGCACCTGGCCCCATTCATATAATTTCAAGTAAAATCACATATACCAAATGCAGACTGCACTGAAGCCACATTGGTAAATAATTTGATGTTTTTTAAAAAAATTAAATCACTTCTTAAGTTGGAAGTATTACATGCAAACAGTTCAGTCTGTGGTCACTGCTGGGTATTTGGTTACCTGGCTTTGTTTTCATATTCCCTGTCACCCAGACACAGACACAGACACACAGCTACTTGTTTTCTGTTATTCTAGTAGCACCTAGTGCTTGAGGTTGAGGTTTGGCTTTTTATGTCACAAAGTCCTCTTCAGGGTTGCCGCATCACTCTTCGGGCTCAGAGGCAATAGAGACAGACGCCAAAATCTAAACCCGCATAATTGTCTGCTTCCTTCTCTCAGGAGCATGCATAATTCATGGATTTAGAGAGGCCTGCCACACCTTTCAGCTGTGCTATTCGGCTATAATTCATCTTTGGAGCAAAGGGATTCCAAATGAAAAGGTCAAACCACTTGGAAGCTGTATTGGCATCTAACAGAGCAATTCTGTGTCCTGGGATATCTACCAAACCCTCCAGGTGAGGCTAAGCAAACTGGATAAAATTCCACCTCTGCTTCTCAAAATTGTAGTGAATAGTATTACAAAATCTCACAGGCTGTCAAATGCAGATTGGGCTTGACTCACTTTCAAAGGAGAGAGAGGACTTTGACTCAGTATAATTATTGTATCTTACTAACCACCCCTGCCCACTCTGCTGGAGCCCTCCCAGCTAAGAACCCTTTTGGTCCCTGACTACACAGGCTTTTCTTGGCATGGAAGAGCACCTGCTCCGGGGTGCTTTCCATTTGTCACTTGCCAAAGGGCTGCAGCCAATGTGCTGTTGAAGTGCCTGGCTTGAAAACATTCCAGTGCAATGTTTTGTGGGTTTGAGGTTTGTCTTCACTCATACGCATCGTGTGTGGGAAGTTCCCCTGGGAAGTGAGGCAGTGGCTTGGCACGCTAGACTTATTGACGATCTTCCATTGTGTGTGTCTGAGGCCAGCTCCACCAGCAAATGGAAAACATCCAGGCTCTCTGAGGAGGCTGACAATTTGTCAATGATTTCCAAATGCACTGTGGTGTAATGCTTCCTTCCAATTCTCAATGCTGGATGTGGAAAGTTGTTTTTCTTCCTTTTGTTTTAGGTCATAGAATTTTAAGTCTCAATTCTGCATTTCCTGACTATATTTCCTTTGCAAATTTTGCAATATAACCTTTCAGATCTGGCAGTGTAACCTGTTAGAAATCTCCCCCACTCCCCTTCCTTTCCATGGTGTTATTTCTACATAGCATTTACTCCACAATGCCTTTCAGTAAGATCAGAAATTTAATTATGTACATATTTAAAACCTGAACCCATTAAGTCTATAGATCCCTTGAAAATGCTGTTTGCCAGGTGTGCAGTTGCGGTGAGTATGCAAAAATGTCATGAAACAATGAGGTTTTAAAGTTTAACTTAAAACAGGCCAAAAGACTAGGTTTTTAGATAGAGAAAAATGGCTCCATAAGCCTTAGAAGAAATCAGGAAAATGCATGAAATCAGTGAGAAATGAAACTAAGAGGACTGTATTCATGTGAAAGTTATTGGTGGAGAGAGAAAGAGAAGTGTTAAATGGGAAGAAGGAATGAAGACTTTACCATGTAAACCAAACTGGTTCCTCTTGCTAAAGGCAAGGGCTGCTCAGCTCTGGGTCCATTTCAGTGTCTCCCTGCATACTCCCCATACAGATTCAGGCACTCCTTCCTCTTCGTGTCTGTATGTAAATCTCATCGTTCTTGTGTGTCCATTTACCTTTATGTGTATCATTTTGTGCTTCTCATTATCATCATGATGTATTGTGTCTTCCCCTAGACTATGGGCTCCTCAAGGGCAGGGATCATGAGAAGTGTCTAGGATGATGCCTCGCAGAGCAGGCTGGCAATAAGTATGAGTTCTTGTGGGGAAGGGGCATCATAGTATCTGTGATGGGTGTGGCAATGCATCCCCTAGATCCCTCTTCAAGGAAGGCTTGTTACTTGGGCTGCCAAGCTTGTCAGGGGATAGCCTTCAGCTCTCAGTCCACTCAGGGATGGTCTCAGCTGTAGAGAGCTACCTCAGCTAAGGGTCACAACTTTTTGGAGATGGGCACACCCAAGGTCTGGGCCAGCCATCTCTTCCTGGCTGGGGGCAACTCTAAAGGGCCATTCTAGCTGCAAGGCTTCTCTGTGGGCTTGGCCGAAACTCTCTGGGGCCTGCATTGCAAGTTGACTTTTTTCTCTGCCCATTTCTTTTTTGAAACAGTCTCGCTCTGTCGTCAAGGCTGGAGTGCAGTGGTGCCATCTCTGCTTACTGCAACCTCCACCTCCTAGGTTCAAGTGATTCTCCTGCCTCAGCCTCCTGAGTAGCTGGGATTACAGGCACCCACCACTACACTGGCTAATTTTTATATTTTTAGTAGAGATGGGGTTTCACCATGTTGGCCAGACTGGTCTCAAACTCCTGACCTCAACTGATCCTCCCGCCTTGGCCTCCCAAAGTGTTGGGATTACAGGCGTGAGCCATCACGCCTGGCCTCTCTGTCCATTTATGTTTTCACCCCTTGCTTTCACAGGTGGTTGTCCCAAGGCCCTCCCTAATGAACACTGTATATTAAATCCCAGCTCAGGCCTGTTCCCAGGAGAAGCCTACTTGTAAAACCTTTTAGCAGGGGTTAAAAAAATAATAAGAGTGGTGGAAGGGACTGGAGGAAGAATATTTAAGAGAAAAAACTTTCGTATCTTAAAGGACCTAGGATTCTAGACAAGAATCAACAAAGGTAAAAACTGAGAAGACAGAGTAGTCTGGTGGAAAGAATAACAGCTGGGAAATCTCTGGACCAGGCACTCCTGCCAGCTCTGCTGAGAGCCTGGCACGAGACCTTGGAGCTGTCACATCACCCCCGGAGCCTTCTGTCCTCTCCCACAAAGGGAAGGAGGCGGAAGATAAAATCTCCAAAGTTCCTCTCACCTCTCACCTACTATCAGGCTGATTTAGGAGCTCGAGGAACATTTAGAGACAACTTGGCTGTGAACAAAAGGTATCCATATACCATCTCAAAACCATAATTCTAGGAGACAAACCTGGAGGAAAAGAAAATGCACCATTCGGAGCTGCAGGCGGTGCTATAACATCCCTCAGAGACTCATTCTGACAACTTACAAAGACTTGTGTGAAAAAGAAATTCCTTTGATAACTGCTTGCCTGGAAATGACTGACACCTTTCAAAGGAAATGAGGTAAGAGGACAAAGAGGGCATGGGCTCAGCAGACAGGGGAAATTGGGATAGAAACACGGTGAGAGATTAAATCACATGTAGAGAAGTATAATCACTGATATTTAAGATGAAGAGATTGGCAAAGAGGAACATTTTGTAGTCTCAGAAGTAAAATGTATGTAAATCAGTAAGTTGGCCAGAAATGAAAGTTGGAATCTTAATTATTTTGTTATTTCCTTTTGGTTTCAGGATCCTCTGGTTTATATTTTACCTTTAGTTAAAACAATAGTAATTCAACAAATTATTATTAAATACCCACTTGTGTCAGGCTTCTTTGGTACAGTCAAAAAAATAATAGAATAATTTTTTAAATGTATGGTAAAGGGACTGGGCATGGTGGCTCACATCTGTAATCTCAGCACTTTGGGAGACTGAGGCAGGAGGATTGCTTGAGGCCAGGAGTTCAAGACCAGCCTGGCAACATGGTGAGACCCTCTTTCTCCAAGAAAAGAAAAAAAAAGTTAACTGAACATGGTGGCACACACCTTAGTCCCAGCTACTTGAGACGCTGAGGTGGGAGGAACGCTTGAGCCCAGGAGTTTTTGGTTGCAGTGAGCTATGATTGTGCCACTGCCCTCCAGCCTAGTCAATAGAATGGGACTGTGTTTCTAAGAAAACCAAACACTATGAGCATATTCAGACTGTAAAATATAAAAAATAAATAAAAACCACACACAAAAAGAAATAAAAATAAAAATAACGTTATGGTAAAGGTATGAATAATAGAATAGAAGGAAAAGCTGAACCAAGACAACCTCCAGGAGAAGAACCAGGAAAGCTACAGGGATCTAGCAGTGAGAACACCAAAGAGTCTTTCCAGGCTTCCAACTCTTTTCATCATGTTACTTGCTTCTTCATTGTTTCAAATTTTAAAATTTTACTTTAAGTTCTGGGATACATGTACAGAATGTGCAGGTTTGTTACATAGGTATACATGTGCCATGGTGGTTTGCTGCACCTATCATCCCGTCATCTAGGCTTTAAGCCCCACATGCATTAGGTATTTGTCCTAACGCTCTCCCTCCCCTTGCCCGCCACCCTTCAACAGACCCCAGTGTGTGATGTTCCCCTCCCTGTGTCCATGTGTTCTCATTGTTCAACTCCCACTTATGAATGAGAACGTGCAGTGTTTAGTTTTCTGTTCCTGTGTTAGTGTGCTAAGAACGATGGCTTCCAGCTTCATCACGTCCCTGCAATGGACATGAACTCATCCTTTTTTATGGTTGCATAGTATTCTATGGTGTATATGTGCCACATTTTCTTTATCTAGTCTATCATTGATGGGCATTTGGGTTGGTTCCAAGTCTTTGTTATTGTGAACAGTGCTGCAATAAACATACGTGTGCATGTGTCTTTATAGTAGAATTATCTATAATCCTTTGAGTATATATCTAGTAATGGGATTGCTGGGTCAAATGATATTTCTAGTTCTAGATCCTTGAGGAATTGCCACACTGTCTTCCACAACGGTTGAACTAATTTACACTCCCACCAACAGTGTAAAAGCATTCCTATTTCTCCACAGCCTCTCCAGCATCTGTTGTTTCCTGACTTTTTAATAATCACCATTCTAACTGACATGAGATGGTATCTCATTGTGGTTTTGATTTGCATTTCTCTAATGACCAGTGATGATGAGGTTTTTTCATAAGTTTCTCGGCTGCATGAATGTCTTCTTTTGAGAAGTATCTGTTCATATCCTTTGCCCATTTTTTGATGATTTTTTTTCTTGTAAATTTAAGTTCCTTGTAGATTCTGGAGATTAGACCTTTGACTGATGGTTACCTGCTTCTAAAGATTCAACTTTTCAGGAGACAAGGGAATAGATTAGCTTGAGTCACTTGCCACATCTCAGCTAGAAGAGTGGAACATCTTGACTGACGGTCCTACCAAGAATTACATGCACTGGGGGAGGGGCCATACCCTGAAGGAAAATCAAGGGTCTGATGCCAAAAGAGGGGGAAAAGGAGGGAGGCTGGACCAGCAAAATTTTTGATGTCTCTCATACCTACTATATTGTTTGGCAAACTGAAGTACTTAGTTTCTCAGACCCGTTTGTGACAAGGAATGTCTAAGTGACATATTTTTGGCCGGTATGTTCAAGCAGAAGTCTGCTAGAGAGTTCAGGAAAAAAGTTGTGCTTTCTCTGATAAAAAGGACAGATGCGTCTGGCACTGTCTTTTCCCCTTTCTTCCTGCTCATTACTATAGCAGCCCTATTGTGACCGTGAGGATGAAACGTCAAGTAAAAATAGCGGAGGAGAAGAAAGGAGCAGGCTTAGAGCCTTAGTATCATTATTAAGGGGCATCCCTGTTTGTGACCTACTGTTACTGAGGGTTTTTGCTACTTGCAGCTGAATGCATTTCTAACTGTTACACAGGGAATCTTACTTAAAACTATGGATTCTAGAATGCACTTAGAGGAAGTGAATGAAATATAAATTGGCATTACCTAAGTGGCAGGTGGGATTGAAGGGAGGGATAATCATTCCAGGTGGTCTAGTAGTCAGAACATCTGTGCCCAGTTTCTGCATGATGTGTGTGACTTGGGTCAGGCTAACTTTTCTGAGCCTAGTTCCATTCCATAGAATCCACCTTCATCTCCTTTCTTTAAATTTAGGGAAAGATGGTCTTTTTTTTTTTTTTTTTTAATAGCAAAAAAGACACCTCCACTCTGATCTGATGCAATTCAATTCCTTCTCACCTATTGCAGGAACTTATTGATTATTCTGTTTTATAATTTCTCCTTCTCTCCTGCCTTCACCCCACAGCCTGCTTACATTTTCAAGTTTCTTTCATATATATATATATTTAAAGTCCTTTAGCTACAACACTGTGGTTTTTCTTCCCCTCGAAAACTTCACTCTGCCCTTTTGAATGTTATTTCCTCACCCCCCAGTAACTCTATCTCCAACAGCTGTTAGACAGTTACACTTCACACTTCACTAAAACTGTTTTTGACAAAGATATCTGTGTCATTAGAGGGAAGCTTGTATGAGGGCAGGAATTTTGTCTGTTTTGCTCACCCTTGTGTGCCCAGTCCTCAGAGTAGTGCCAACCACATAATTCTTGCTCAAGAAATGAATAACTATCTTCTAAATCATCAAAGCAGATGTACTCTGCCTTCCTATCTGACTTCTCAGTAGCTTTGTCATTTTTGATCATTTCCGTGTTGAAACTCACTCATCTTTTGGTTTTTATAACAATTATTTTTCCTTCTTTTTTAACTTTTTATTATGGAAAATTTTAAACATATATAAAAATAGGAAAAAAACCAGTGAAGGCTAAGGTGCCTGTCACCCAGCTTCAGTGTCTGGCCAACTGTGTTTCATCTAAACCTTCATTGACTCCCCACTCGTATTAACTTGAAGCAATTCCAGATAGCATATCATTTCACTCAGAAATATTTTAGTCTGTATTATAAAAAAGGAAGTCTTTTAAAAAGCATAACCCTAATACTGTAACTGGCAAAATTATTAGCAATAATTTCTTTTTAAAAAACTTTCATTTTAGATTCAAGGTACATATACAGGTTTATTATATCCGTAAACTCGTGTAACAGGGGTTTGTTTTACAGATTACTTCATCATCCAGGTACTAAGCCTAGTGTACTCAAAAGTTATTTTTTCTGGTCCTCTCCCTCCTCCCACCCTTCACCCTTAGGTCGGCCCCAGTGTCTGTTGTTACCCCTCTTTGTAGCCATGTGTTCTCACTATTAGCTCCCACTTATAAGTAAGAACATACTGTATTTGACTTTTTTCTTTCTGCATTAGTTTGCTAAGGGGAATGACCTCCAGCTGACCTTCTTTTTTATGGCTTCATAGTATTCTATGTTGTATATGTACCACATTTTCTTTATCTAATCTGTCATTGATGGGCATCTAGAGTGGTTCCATGTCTTTGCAATTGTGAATAGTGCATATGAATGCATGTGTCTATATGGTAAAATGATTTATACTTCTTTGTGTATATGCCCAGTAATGGGATTGCTGGGTTGAATGGTAGTTCTGTTTTTAGCTCTTTGAGAAACTGCCACACTACTTTCCACAATAGTGGAACTAATTTACACTCCCACCAACAGTGTATAAGGGCTCCCTTTTCTCTGCAACGTCACCAGCATCTGTTATTTTTTGAACTTTTTAATAATAGCCACTTTGACTGGGATGAGATGGTATCTCATTGTGATTTTGATTTGCATTTCTCTAATGATCAGTGATGTTCACGATTGCCACAAAAAGAGTAAAATACCTAGGCAGCTAATCAGGGAGGTAAAAGACCTCTACAATGATAATTACACAACACTGTTCAAAGAAATCAGAGGTGACACAAACAAATGCAGAAACATTCTATGTTCATGGATAGGAAGAATCAATATCATTAAAATGGCTGTACTGCCCAAATAAATTTACAGATTCATTGCTATTTCTATTAAACTACCAATGACATTCTTCACAGAACTAGAAAATACTATTTTAAAATTCATATGGAACCAAAAAAGAGACTGAATATCTAAGGCAATCCTAAGCAAAAAGAACCAAGCTGGAGGCATCACTTTACTTGACTTCAAACTACACTACAGGGCCAACAGCATGGAATGGTACAAAAACTGATACATACACCAATAGAACAGAACAGAAAGCCCAGAAATAAGGCCACACACCTACAACCATCTGATCTACAACAAAGGTGACAGAAACAAGCAATGAGGAAAGGACTTCCTATTCAGTAAATCATGCTGGGATAACTGGCTAGCCATGAGCAGAAGATGAAACTGGACCCCTTCCTTACACCATATAAAAAAATAAACTCAAGATGGATTAAAGACTTAAATGTAAAACCCAAGACTATAAAAACTCTTGGAAGACAGCCTAGGCAATATTATTCTGACCATAGGACCTAGAAAAATTGTATGACAAACATGCCAAAAGCAATTGCAGCAAAGGCCAAAATTGACAAATAGGATCCAATTAAACTTAACAGCTTCTGTCCAGTAAAGGAAAAACTCAACAGAGTAAACAGACAAATTATAGAATGGGAGAAAATATTTGCAAACTGTGCATCTGACAAAGGTCTAGCATCCAAATATTTGCAAACTATGCATCTGACAAAGGTCTAATATCCAGCATCTATAAGGAACCTGAAAATATTTACAAGAAAAAAAACAACCCCATTAAAAAGTGGGCAAAGGCCGTGAGCAGACTTTCCAAAAGAAGACATGCGTGTGGCCAACTAGCATGTGAATAATTTCTTAATATAGTCAGTTTTCCGTGTTTTGGTTTTGTTTTTGATCCTTTTGGTTGTTTTTCAGAGAGTGGGATGGATCTCTTTCTGTCTCTATTTCTTCCACCTTATCTGACTAGCAAATTGGGGTGTAGGGGCTAAGCCTAGTCAGGCCCTTCTGAGCTCTTTACAAGGCAAGCAGGCTGCAGGAGTCCCGTACCTCTGCTATTGTTATAGGGAAGCTCTCAGGGTCCTGCTTTCCTTGCAGTTTTTCAATTTCTGTTGTGCTTGGGCAGGTGAGTTAAATTCAAGGCGAGCTCTTAGGAAACCCATCTGCTTTGGCCAAAACTCAAGCTGATGCTTTGATCTTCAGCCATCTGACCTCCCAAACCTGCTTCCCAATTTGTTCTGAATTTGGGAAGAGCGCTGTTAAGCTTCATCAGCTGAGTATGAATATTGTTGAGAAAGAGAGAGGTCAGTGCCAGATGATGAGCTAAAAGTTAAAAGTGGTTGCTTCTGGGGAAAAGAAAAGGCACAGAGGGTGGGCGGGGGAGGCAATGGTTTTCCTTTTGATTTAAACTCTTTAACAGATGAGTTTAGTTTTATAAGATGTATACATATAATATGTGGACAAACATCTTAAAAACAATGAAAACCTAACATATCAAAATATATCACCTCCTTATACATGCACCACACCCTCTCAGACTCCCAGATACCTGGGAGTCTTCCTCCCACTTCCTGCCTCCTAAATGTGTGCTGTGCTCTTCAGCACCCCACATCCCTGCTGCTCCTGCAGTGCTTCCTGTCCTTCCTCATCTCTCACCTGGCCCATTGCAGCAGCCCCTACCTACCCTACATGTTACAGGCTGAATTGTGGCCCCCCAGTTCATAGGTTGAAGCCGTAACCCCCAGTACTTCAGAATCTGACTGCATTTAGACATAGGGCATTTAATAAGGTAATTAGGGTAAAATGAAGTCATATGTGTGGGCCCTCATCCACTATGACTGGTGTTCTTCTAAGAAAAGGAATTTAAGACACAGACCTACAGATAGAGGAAAGATGATGTGAAGACAGAGGAGAGGATGGCCACTTGCAAGCCCAGGTGAGAGGCCTCAGAAGAAGCTGCTGCCAACTCAGTCTCAGATTTCCACCTTTCAGAACTGTGCAAAAACACATTTCTGCAGTTTAAGCCCCCCTGCCTGGGGTACTTTGTTATAACAACCATAAAAAACTAATACACCATCTCCCCACCTTCCTTGCCAGGATCTGATCCACCTTCTTCTAATTTTTGAAAAGTTAGAAGAAGCTTTTCAAAAATGTGGGCCTGATAAAGCTACTCTCCTGCTTAAAATCCTTGCAGGATCCCTCATTGCTGCTGGATAGAACCCTTAGCACGAGATACCAAATCCGCTCCTACTTTCTCTCACCTGACTCTCCTTATACCTAAGCCTCAGCTGTAGTGAATTACAGTAGACCCTTGAAAAACACGGGCTTGAGCAGGGCGAGTCCACTTGTCCGTGAAAATTTTTCAGTATGCGTTATACCCTGTGTGCCTGCTTCTCCTGCCTCCTCTGCCACCTCCTCCACCTCTTCCATCTCTGCTGCCCCCGAGACAGCAAGACCAAGCCTTCTTCCTCCTCCTCCTCCTCAGCCTACTCAACGTGAAGACGATGAGGATGAAAACCTTTAAGATCCACTTCAACGCAGTGAATAGTAAATATATTTTCTCTTATGATTTTTAAAATAACATTTTCTTCTCTATTTTTATTGTAAGAATACAGTATATGTGTGAATTAACTGTTTATGTTGTCAGTGAGGCTTCCTGTCAACAGCAGGCTATTGGTAGTTACGTTTTTTGGCTTTTTTTTTTTTTTTTTTGAGATGGTTTGGCTGTGTTGCCCAGGCTGGAGTGCAATGGCGTGATCTGGGCTCACTGCAACCTCTGCCTCCCTAGTTCAAGCGATTCTCCTGCCTCAGCCTCCTGAGCAGCTGGGATTACAGGTGCGAGTCACCACACCTGGCTAATTTTTGTATTTTTAGTAGACACAGGGTTTCACCATGTTGGCCAGGCTGGTCTCAAACTCCTGACCTCAAGTGATCTGCCTGCCTCGGCTTCCCAAAGTGCTGGGATTACAGGTGCGAGCCACTGCAACTGACCAGTAATTACGTTTTTGAAGCGTCAAAGCATATGCAAATTCTTGACTATGTGCGGGATCAGTGCAGTGCCCCTAACCCCCGTGTTGTTTAAGGATCAACTATACTTGCATCCCCCAAAGATGCCACCCTGGCTTATGCTTTACTATCTCTGGCCATATATCCTTTGCCCAGAATACTTTCATTTTTCCTATTATGCCATCCACCTGTAGAATATTTACTCCTTTTCCCAGTGTCAGGTCAAGCCCCATTTCCTTTGGGAAAAATGTCTTAGCCCCTCCTTCCAGGTAGAATTGACTTTTTCCCTTTGAATCTATTTTGCACCTTAGATGGAATTCTGCTCTATATTTGCTGCATTTTTATTGCTGTTATTTTATATCCGATTCATCTAACGCTTAAAGGTAGAGACCACATTGTAACTTCGCATGCTCAGAGCCTAACATAATACTCAGTAGGTGTTCAAAAAAGGATGACCAACTGACCTATCAAATAAATGAATCTATGAAATTGGAGTAATTATATTACTTTAGCATGCCTCAGAAGACTATTGTTGGGTAATTTATGTGGCAATTTTAAACATATATATGTGTAATTTTAAATATATACATATGTGATTATTTTTGAACTCTTAAAGATGAACTGAAATGGCAATTTATTACTTGATCTTGAGTTTGTGCACCCATAGTGAGTCATTTCCAATCCTTAAGATTGGGTTGTTTCTTCTTAAATCATGGGATCATGAAAATATATTGCTGGAAAAGGTATTGGAGATGCTATGATTCAACCACTTTATTTTATGGACAAGGAGATTGAGTAAAAGCATTACCATCACACTCCACTGCCACCAGAGCCAGTGAGACATACTTAAACTGCCTCTGATGAAAACAGAAATATTGCAGTTAGAATATTTTGAAGACAAGATAATTTAAATGTAATTCAACAAAGAAAAAAAGCCACCAAATTTACATTTATAAAAGTAATAGACACTGACTCTTAAATTGTTTCTAAATAAAATATTGTGAATGAACTTCATCCAATATTGATATATCCTTTGGCTCTGGGGCATTCTAGAGATTTTATTTGTTATTGTGAAAAATTGCATCTGAATAATGTATAATGACATATATTCAAATTGCCTTTGAATAATGTAAAACAAGAAAGGTTTTCTTTATTCATTTAGTGTCTTTCAAGGAACTACAAGTACCTTGTGCACTTTAGGTTAGGTGTGGCATATTGCATACATGTTTTTTCACCTAACCTTAACATTTTGGTTACAGCAGTACCAATTTGAGCCTATCGGAGTAGCATTTAATAACCAGAAAGACACCTTGACAAAGGGACAAACTTGCACAGTCCACTCTGTCCATCAGCATAACTTGGAAGCACCATCTTGGGAGTGAAGAATGGTGAACTTGTGGTGGAGGGATCCTTGCTTGACCCTAAGTAGCATCTACTGGTGGAATTCAGACATTTCTGGACTTTCAGAGGAGTCTGTAGGGCCAGTAGTTCAGAGGCTTCAATATGCAGGCCTGTCATGGTGGTGTCCTAGTAACAAACCATGGTCAAAAACTGGAAAGATGAGCACTCTCTCTGCTGCTTCCAGACCACAGTGTGCAGCTCAGTGAGGGCTGCAGGAAGCGTGGCACAGCTTTGCTGCTTTGGGGCTTCAGGAGCCTTCTTCCTTGGCACAGGCAGGGAGTAGTTATAGTGATCATGAGTTTGGCAGCAGAAGTGGGTGGGAGGTTTCCTCAAGAATCATCACGAACAGCAGGCACCAGCGAGGCAAACATCTGAAGGACTATTCATGAATTTATGGGAGACACTCCTGGAGATGCTCCCGAACTCCTGGGCAAGACGTTGAGGGGGTGCAGAAAGTCCCATATTGGGCAATAGAATTGATTCAATCATTAACAAACTTGTGCCAAGCACTTTTCTTGGAGATGGAGAAACAGAGCTCCCTACCCTTGTAGAGCTTACAAAAAGTGTCTGTGGAGGCAGAATGATAAAAAATGAGTATGTTGTATAGGTTTTCTAGCATGTTTATAGCATGTATGCTATAAAGTTTTAGAGGAGCTGAATAAATGGATTAGGAGTGTAGGGTGGAAGAAGGTAGTCTTACTAGGACTTATTAAAAAGGTGATATCTTGTTCTACCAAAAAGACACATGCATTTGTATGTTCATTGCAGCACTATTCATAATAGGAAGACATGGAATTAGCGTAAATACTCATCAATGGTAGACTGGATAAAGAAAATGTGGCAAATATATACCATGGGATACTGTGCAATCATAGAACAAAATTATGTCCTTTACAGCAACATGGATGTAGTTGGAGACCATTATCCTAAGTGAATTAACACTGAAACAGAAAGCCAAATACTGTATTTTTTCATTTGCAAGTGGCAGTTAAACACTGGGTACTCATGGACATAAACATGGCAACAATAGACACTGTGGACTACTAGAAGGGGAAGGAGGGAGGGGGCAAGGGCTGAAAAACTAACTATTGGGTAATATACTCACTACCTGCATGACAGGAATCAATCATACCCCAAACTTCAGCATCATACAATATACTCAGGTAACAAACCTGCACATATGCCCCCTAGAATAGAAGTTGTGGCTGGACACAGTGGCTTAGGCTGGGTACAGTGGCTCATGGCTATAGTACTGGCAGTTTGGGAAGCCAAGGCGGGTGGATCACTTGAGGTCAGGAGTTGGAGACCAGACTGGCCAACATGGTGAAACCCTGTCTCTGCTAAAAATACAAAAATTAGATGAGCATGGAGGCAGGCACCTGTAATCCCAGCTATTCAGGAGGCTGAGGCAGGAGAATTGCTTGAACCTTGGAGGCAGAGGTTGCAGTGAGCTGAGATCACGCCATTGCACTACAGCCTGGGTTACAAGAGTGAAACTCCATCTCAAAAAATAAAGTTGAAATTACATACATATATATGTATAAAATTAATGTTATATAAGTTTTCTAGCATGTTAGGAGTGATGTATGCAACATATATATATATATATATATATATATATATTTATGATGCTGTCTGAACAAAGAATTGAAGTAGGTAGGGGAATTAGCTAAGCAGGTGGCTAAAGAGTGTAAGAGTGTCCCAGGCAGAAAGTATAGCTATAGCAATGATCCTAAAGTGGGAATGTGGTTGGCATATTCCTCCCAAGGAGGATGGTGTGGCTGGTGGCAACTAAGCAGGGATGCAAGTAGTATGACATGAGTTCAGAAAAATGATCTGAAGCCAGATCACAAAGGGCCTTGTAGGACTTTTACTGAGTCAAATGGGGAGATATTGTGGGGTTTTGAGTAGGAAATGACATGATCACATTAAATTTTAAAAGAACCTCTTGGGTGGCTACTGAGGATAGCGTAGAATTTGAGAGGTCTACTAAGAAAATATTGCAGTAATGTAGGCAAAAGCTTGGGCCAGAGGGTAGTAATGTTAATATGTGGTTAAAATCTGGGTATATTCTGTAAGTAAGGCCCACAGCATTTGTTTGTTAGAGAGAAGGTGGCATTAGGGATAACTAATTGAGCAACAGGAAAGATGGAGTTGCCTTCAAAGAAATAGGAAAGTGAACTGGGTGTGGTGGCTCACGCCTGTAATCCAGCACTTTGGCAGGCCGAGGTGGGTTGATCATTTGAGGTTAGTAGTTCAAAACCTGCCTGGCCAACATGGTAAAACTCCATCTCTACTAAAAATACAAAAAACATTAGCTGGGCATGGTGCCAGGTGCTGTAATCCCAGCTACTGGAAGGCTGAGGCACAAGAATTGCTTGAACCCGGGAGGCAGATGTTGCAGTGAGCCGAGATCGCACCACTGCACTCCAGCTTGGGCAATAGAGTGAGACTTTGTCTCAAAAAAAAAAAAAAAATAGGAAAGTGGAAGTGGTGTAGATTTGTGCAGCTCAGGAGTTGGGTTTGGCTATATTGACTTTGGGATGTCTATTGGTCGTCTGAGAGGAGATGTCAAAATTAATTATTTCCAGTATTGTGACCTCATGATTACTGCAAGTGACGAATCCTGGGGAAATCTGGGTTACAATCACCACATGTCCTTGAGGTAGAAAGTTCTGAGGAGATACTTGTGAAAGTAGCCCTTGTGACTTCTTAGAAGTTGGAGGTGTCCCTGAGAGAGTCTGGTAAGTGGCTAGATTTTTAGCACTGGGGAACACCATCTTGACAGTCTAAAATCTTTGTGAAAAGCTTTGAATGCTTCCAGGCAAAACTAATTTTGGGCCCACCAATTTCTTTTAATAAAAGTAATTATTTCTTTGTGTGGTTGTCTCTATTGTGTGATTTTGTGTTTCTTGGAGTCAGATACTATGCTCTCTTTATCCCAGTATTCCAAGCAATTGGCAACCTAGTATCTAGAAGCAACAAATGAATGCTTTTAGAATGAATGAGTCAATAACTTTTTTCTGCATAAAAGCCTAATTATTTTTCTTGAGTAAACTATTTTAAAATAATTAAAGCCATCTATCTATCTCCCACTTAATGTCCTTAATTTGTTCCAATAAAACAAAGTTTTAAAGTGAAAAACCATTAGGCAAAAGTATTATCATAATGCATATGTGTTGTGGATGAACATAATATATTTTTATCTCATGGTAAGGTCTGTTCCATGAGTCTCTAATCTAAATATTATGTGGCTAATAATGCTCTACCTTGCTACTGAAAGTGTTGTCCTCAGACCAGTAGCAATAGCATCACCTGGGAGCTTGCTAGAAATGCAGAATTTCAGGCTCCAGTGCACATTTACTGAATCAGAGTCTGCTTTCTAGCAAAATCCGCGTGTGATTCATACCCATATTAAACTATGAGCACTACTCTAGAGCAGAAGGTGGCAAACTACCACCTGTTTTTATAAATAAAGTTTTATTGGAACACAGCCATGCCCATATGTTTACATATTGTTCGTGGCTGTTTTGGTGCTACGATGGCAGGGCTGAATACTTTGACAGAATGTGTGGCCTTCAGAGCCTTAACTGTTTACTATCTGGTCCTTTAAGAAACATTGCAGACTCAGCTCTCAAGTTCCAGCATTATTATTGGCATACTTTGTTGAGGGCCACATAACAGGTGTGAACACTTTGCCTTAGATATACATGTAAATATTATTTTTTTTTCTTTTCTTTTTTTTTTTTTTGAGACAGAGTCTCACTCTGTTGCCCAGGCTGGAGTGCAATGGCCTGATCTTGGCTGACTGCAACTTTTGCCTCCCTGGTTCAAGCGATTCTTTGGCCTCAGCCTCCTGAGTAGCTGGGACTACAGGCACCCACCACCATGCCCGGCTAATTTTTGTATTTTTAGTAGAGATGAGGTTTCACCAGGTTGGCCAGGCTGATCTCAAACTCCTGACCTCAAATGATCCGCCCACTTCAACCTCCCAAAGTGCTGGGATTACAGGCATGAGCCACTGCGCCTGGTCTAAATTGTATTCTTTTTAAATGTTAAATTTTATTCAATGATTTAGAATGTAGGAAGTCTTCCAAAGTAGTATTACAAAAATGAGTAATGTGAATATCATTAATCTTCCAAACTTTAAAAAATAAGTTTACCTTTTTCTGATGATAACAATTTTATTTATTTATTTTTTGAGACAGAGTCTCACTCTGTTGCCAGGCTGGAGTGCAATGGCACGATCCCGGCTCACTGCAACCTCCGCCTCCTGGGTTCAAGCAATTCTCCTGCCTTAGCTTCCAAAGTAGCTGGGACTACAGGTGCATGCCACCACGCCCAACTAATTTTTGTATTTTTAGTAGAGATGAGGTTTCACCATGTTGGCCAGGATAGTCTGGATCTCTTGATATCATGATCTGCCTGCCTCAGCCTTCCAAAGTGCTGGGATTACAGGCGTGAGCCACCACGCCCGGCCCAAAATTGCTTTTTACTTAAAAAATATTTAAAAAATTTTATACATATGCTAATAATTGGAACTTTGAAAAGCACAGAAGGGATGAACAAGATAAACATTACTTAGATTTTAACACATATTTACATGATTACTACATCTGTGTTTTGTGTACTGATTATTTACTTGTATTATCTTTTTCCAAGATATGAAAAATTATTTTTAAGCATCATGCTTATTCCCAATCTTCCATCATGTGGCAGGTGCAGTTTTTTTAATGATTCTCCTATGGTTGGCTATTTAGATCAATAACTTAAGTGTGAAAATTAGTGCCTATTATAAATGTGACCAGCAAATGATGTTCTTTGGCCATTTTACTAAAAAGAACAGGGAAGAAACACAAGATGAAAGTCACAATTAATTATCCCTTTAGTCTTGATGTGCCTTTGTATATCTAGGAGAAAGAAATGATTTTGGTGGTTTATAACTGATTGAACATGATGGAAAATAAAGATGTAAGTTGTAATATCCTAATGAAAAAGTATGTGATCTGTGAAAAATAGAGAAAGCATCACAAACAATGTGACAAGGACAGTTTTGACATGACACAAATGAAAAGGCGTTAAGCCCTAAATTGTGAGATAAAAAGCCAGGCTAGACTACCAACAGGCAACTAAAACATCATCTTCCTGAACCACATGGCATTTATGGACTAAATATGCTATTTCTTCCTCTTAACAATACAGCATCTCCATGGTTTAGATATTTGACTCAGAGCACTCATCTCACTGTGCTGTGACCTTTCTCAAAGGCAGCACCGAGGGGAAGTGCTGAGTGCCAAAAGACCACCTGTGGATGTGCTACCTAGGGCTCCTCCAAACAGTTGCTGGGCGTCTTCAAGCCCATTACTCTCAGCCAAGACCTAGCAGGTCTCTCCCTGCAGAGGGCAGCTGATCTTTGGCTGGAACAAATTGTTATCATACACTGTGTTCCTTATGTAGATTTATTCATTCTGAGACTGAGACCACACTCCCATCCTTGCTTTCTGGAATGATCTTTTTGTTCATGCCCTTCTGTTTGGATTTGAACCCTAGCTGGCTTACCTGGAATCTGCTCTCTCCTGGCGGCTCAGAACTTTCAACTCTGAGCTTGCCTTTTCTTTGTGAAATGCAGTGTTCACATGCTCCTTTTTGGAGAATCCAATTTCCTAATGGGAGTGTGGCTTGTATAGCATTTGGTGACCTAGAATGACTGCAGTCTTGTGACCTCCTGAGATAACTGGTAATGAATTGTTCGTGACTTGCTGACTGACATCAGGATCAGAATGATTTTTGTAGTCTGCTGTGTCACCATTAAATATGTACTGTAATGAAAGAAGAAAGTCTTTACTCAGACAAATGAAGAACTTGAGTAAATGAGTAAAGAGGGCTTTTTTTTTTTTTTTTTTTTTTTTTGGAGATGGACACTTGCTGTGTTGCCCAGGCTGGAGTGCAATGGTGCAATTTATGCTCACTTGAAACCTCTGCCTCCTAGGTTCTAGCGATTCTCCTGCCTCAGCCTCCTGAGTAGCTGGGATTACAGGCACCCGCCACCATGCCTGGCTAATTTTTGTATTTTTAGTAGAGATGGGGTTTCACCATGTTAGCCAGGCTTGTCTCAAACTCCTGACCTCAGGTGATCTGCCCACTTTGGGCTCCCAAAATACTGGGAATAATTTTGTAATGTTCTCACCCAGCGCTGTTCAGAAATGCTCCATATTGGGAGTAAGAGGCTTTGATCCAATAGGGATTAGGAAGTGTATCAGTAAGATGTTGTAACGAAGTAGAACCATCTGAGTGGCTTTAAACAACAGAAAGGTATTGGGTCTAACATATGGTCTGGTGTTAGGGAGATAATACGGTGAAGATTTTAGCAAATTGAAATATGCGTATATGTTTAATTGTCTAATTGCTACTCATCTCCCGCAGAAGCTAGAAGTCTGAAATCAAGTTGTTGGTAAGAACATACTTTCTCTGAAGCCTGTAGGGGAGGAAACTTCCAGATTCTCACAGCCCCAGGCATACATTGGCTGGGGATGGCAAAAATCCAGTCTCTGCCTCCACAGCCTCCATGGCATTTTCTCTGTTAAAGACCCACCCTACTCCAGTACAGTCTCATCTTAACTGATTACATTTAAAAGGACACCATTTCCAAATAAAGTCACTTATTGAAGTACTGGGGATTAGGACTTCAACATGTATTTTGAGAGAACACAATTCAAATCACAAAAGCAAAGTGTAAAGCAAATGAGGTAAAACAAATGCTTTGTTGGCAGACTAAATACACAGGAGTATTCTTGGCTTCTATAATACAAGATTCATTCCATTTATCTTGAGACACTGATTTCTCTTGTTTTAGTTTTCTTTTTCTTCCACATATGTAGAGAAATATTTCATGTGATTTTTATTGCTACCATTAAAAAAACTATGCTACAAAAAATTGCAAGTGCCATAATGAATGGCAACTAACATTTGGTCTGGTGTTAGGGAGATGTTAGGGTAAAGATTTTAGCAAATTGAAGTATGCATATGTATTTAATGGTCTAATTGCTACTTATCTCCTACAGACTTCTGCTAAAAATAAACATGGGCCCAGTGGATGCCCCCTCCTGTAAGTGCATTACATAATCCTATTCTGTTGAACTCGGGCATGTGATATAGGTCATTTCCAGACGGGAGCTTTCTTTCTTTTTTCTCTAAGACAGAGTCTGGCTCTGTTGCCTAGGCTGGAGTGCAGTGGCATGATCTCGGCTCACTGCAACCTCTGTCTCTTGAGTTCAAGTGATTCTACTGCCTCAGCCTCCCGAGTAGATGGGATTACAGGCACCTGCCACCATGCCTGGCTAATTATTATATTTTTAGTGGAGATGGGGTTTCACCATGTTGGCCAGGCTGGTTTCGAACTCCTAACCTCAGATGATCTGCTGGCCTCAGCCTCCCAAAGTGCTCAGATTACAGGCATGAGTCATGGCACCTACCTCCAGACAAAAGCTTTAAGAAGCAGTGCATGGCTCTTGATGTTCTCCTTTCCTTCCTTTCAAATCACGGGAATGGATTTTAGGAGAGAACCTCTGATAGTTTTCTTTAGTGATTTGATAATAAATGGAGGCCTTATCAGCAGACAATGAATAAATAGCGTAAGAAATATGTTTTAAAAAAATGTTGAGAGTTTTTTGGTCATTTGTGCCTCAAAAGAGCTCACCTAGATGAATCAAAACCATACACGTGGATTTCTGTGTAAAATATCCTAATTTTCAGACATTGCAATCAAACATTTAAAAAAATGATATTTTTGGTTGGGTGCAGTGGCTCACACCTATAATTCCAGCACTTTGGGAGGACAAGGCAGGCAAATCACCTGAGGTCAGGGGTTCAAGACCAGCCTGGCCAACATGGTGAAACCCTTTCTCCGTTAAAAAAAAAATAAATAAATAAAAATAGAAGTAACACATACTGGCTAAAAATGAGAGTACAGCAAATTTATAATCCAATGGAGAAATGTCTTAGCCACTCCCTCCCACTCCTGAATCCTACTCCCTAACGTGGATCACTTTCTTTTTTTGAGACAGAGTTTCACTCTTGTTACCCAGGCTGGAGTGCAGTGGCATGATCTCGCCTCACTGCAACCTCCACCTCCTGGGTTCAAGCAATTCTCCTGCTTCAGCCTCCCAAATAGCTGGGATTACAGGCTTGTGCCACCATGCCTGGCTAATTTTTGTATTTTTAGTAGAGACGGGGTTTCTCCATGTTGGCCAGGCTGGTCTTGAACTCCCAACCTCAGGTGATCTGTCCGCCTCAGCCTCCCAAAGTGCTGGGATTACAGGCGTGAGCCACTGCACCTGGCTACATGGATCATTTTCAATAAGTTTGTTGAACCTCATTCTCCCAGGGTTGCCCCAGGATCATCCTGGGTTAAGCCTCTCTAACCTAGATGCCATTTTCTTTGGTGTCAGGTCTCCTTCTTTGCTGTGCAGCAGTACAGTTGCCACTAGCTTCTAAAAAAGTGTGTGGAAGTTAAAATTCTTGTCTTTGCATGTTTGAAAATTTCTGCTTTTACACTTATTTAATAGCTTCGCTGGGTAAAGAACTTGAGTGTGAAAAATAATTTTCACTCAGAATTTTGAAGGCATTTCTCCCTTGGATTTTAGCACCCAATATTGTCATTAGAACTCCAAAATGATTCTGATTACTTATCCTTTGAGTAGTTTTAGCTTCTCATCGCTGAAGACTCTTTATTCTGGATGTTCTGAAAATTAATGATATATCTGGGACTTGGAACTTTTTCATTCATTGTGTTGGGTTCTTGGGGCCCTGATTTAAAGAGTCTTGAAGGAAAAAAAATTCTATATTAATTCCTTGAGAGTAATTTCTCTCCCTTCCTCCCTCCTTCTCTTTCATTTTATTCTCTGGAATATCTATTGGTTGTATATGGAATCTTCTTGACTAAGTTGCTGATTTTCTTATCATTTCTCTCCTGTTGCCTATCTCTGTATATTTTTGTTTTGCTTTCTGGGAGATTTCCTGGCTTTATTTTCCATCTCTTCTATAGATTTAAAAATAATTTCTCTCATTTTAAACTTCTGATCTCTTCTTTGATCTCTGAATTTCTATTTTTGCAGCAATTTCTCTTCTTCTCTTTCTTTTAAGTTTTATTCTGTTCCTTTCCTTGAAATTGCTTTTTAGAATTTTAAATTTCTTCTATATGCATTTTTTGGGAGTTTTGTCTCTTGCATGTTGAAGGATTTCTCAAATAATCTGGTGCCTCTTGGCTGTATAATAATACACAAAGGGAAGTATCAAAAGGTTGTTTGCAAGCTCTGTGTGCAAGAGTGGATTTGCTGTGGGGTTATTGGGCAGTAACTGTGTTTTCCTTGGAGTGCTCAAATATCAGTATCATTAGTCTTTTCTTTGTGATAGTTTTGGTTTTCAGAAAAGATATCCTAGCTGTATGAGTCTGGCTTTTGGTGCTCTAGATGCTAGGGAGGAGAAAAGGGCATTAGGCTTCTCAGTAGTTCTGTATGTAGACTTCCAATTAGTCCTCCTGCCTCAATCCTATACTGTAGGAGATGTCCCTGCATCTGCAGTGGCTCAGGTTCAGTTTCTCAAGAGAGTAAACATCTGGTCTTTTTGGAGTTGAGCATGAGGGGAATTGCCTAATCACACAGACTGAGAACAGGGATCTGAGAGTCCAACTGTCCCTTAAAAAAGCTTTTGTACCCATTGTGTTATTTGGACCACAAGTATACTCTGAAATCTATTACTTCTGAGTTCTCTCCAAAGGGTGCATTACACAATTTCTTGATATTATTTCCCTCTGAAGGTATTTAAGTTTCACCTTTTTCTTTGCTAAATTAGTCACCACTTCTTAATTCACTCTGTTTTCCAAAATTTTGTTGGCACCTCTTGTACTCTGTCGCCTTTCTTCCCACTCTCTTCATCATTGGGAGTGGGTATTGTTTTTATTACTTTATTACTTTAGTGACATTTCAGGAGAGCGAGAAGATTAACATGTATGTGATCTGTGTTTAACCCTAATTGAATTAAAAATGAAGTAGCCATAAATTGTCTGGGCCTCTTTGTCTTGTGAGCTGCTAGTTTGTGATATCAGGTCTAAATTAATCTTTTGTTTTGACTAAATCTTATCTCTGATAAACATGATCCTAGGCAAGTAACACGAATTGGAGTCCAGAGCTTTCGATATTCTTGAAATGTTTATTTATATGTGCTCTTTGCCTATTTTCTCCACTAACTTCATTTTAATTTCTTACGCAAATACACCAACCATGTAAAGAACCTTCAGTCATGACATTACTGTCTTTGGCATCCAGAAACAATTCAACAATGTATTAGCATCACTTGTGTGTGTGGCATAATTGGGACCAATTGGATCCCATAGCAACGACTGCTTTCATGTTGGAAATCTCTGTACACCCAAGTGATTAAAAGCCTCTTGTTTCTGTGTTGGTGGAAGTTCATAGTAATGGAATTTGAGCAGTTTAATGTTAATGAATTACACTCTGACTAGGTGGCTGCCTTTGTTTTAGACTCTAAAGGCAGACTTACAGCTATGCTTACTGTTAAACAGATGCTTCGCCTCACCACTTGTCTTTCAGTCACAAGATATCTGTTTCATTGCAAAATTAAATTGGTATAGCTGTCTAATTAACTCTATCTGCACAAATTCTTTCCCCATCTTCTTCTTTTGTTCCATAATCCTATTCAAAACCAGATCCCAGGAGGAGAAATAGCATGTCCTCACCAGCTTAGCAAACCTCTTACAAGGCAATGCTTCTTGCATTCCAGGCTTTGCTGTATTAACAAAGAGGCAAGGATGTGAATGGTGACTCTTCAATGGCTGAGGGAGTCAAATCTGCTCTCAACTCCCAACATGTGAGGTCCCAGGGATTCCATGTCATGAGGATTCTGTCTAAGGAGAGGTCCTTGAATACACTATATTGTGGAGTATGAACAACCATCCCAGTTTGCCTGGGACTGAGAGGTTTCTCAGGACCCAGTGCTAAAACTAGGAAAGTCTTGGACAGATGGGAAGTTAGTCATGCTGGCTATGTGAGGACAGGGATCATGTGAAACTCCATAGAATTAAGACTTACCTGAGCTACAAACTAAATAGGAAAATGCTGGTTTTAACTAGAGAGATTGGCATAGAGATGCTGCAGACCAAGCTGGCCACTGCCTAATGTGCCGTCCAATCTGGACAGCTGGTCAACCCTGGATTATTGGCTAACTCCAGCAGCTCTCTATAATGAGAGAACTCTGCATCCCAACGACTCTTGCTCCTTCTAGTTTCCCACACTGCTCTCTGTTTGCAAAATGTGCTGGATGGCTATGGTTATTTTTCAAAGAGAGCTGTAGCAGCAGCATCAGGAGGAAGAGCAAAGAATTAAAGCAGCCTATTATAAATTCTCACCCGTATGTTTTGATAGATTGGAGCACTCTGAGAATTATATACTTACCGAGAAAGAAAAAAAGTCTATGACCATACCATCCTGGATGTGCGTGATCTTGTCTGATCTCAGAAGCTAAGCAGGGTTGAGGCTGGTTAGGATTTGAATGGGGGAAAAAAAAAAGCAGAAAAAAGTGTTATGGCTCTCCCCATTCCTGGCTTCTTCCTTTTCGCCAATCCCACCTGCCTCTTCTGCATGTGATCCAAGGCAAGAAATCCTGTCAGTCTGCATCTTTTCCCAGGATGGATGTGGCTCCCAGCCATGTCAGCTAACTGACCACCCTGAAGTCTCCATTTTCAACAGCTTGTTCTGGCCAAGGGGAAGTCCTAGGGATCAGGTTGGGGCTCAAAGCACCCTCTCAGCATATACTCCTACCTGAGGCCAGGTCTATACATCATGTACCCTCAGCTTCTGCCTATTAGAGCAGGGTTTCACTTCTGACCAATGGTTTTGCTTTCATCAGTTTCTCCTAAGACCCACTCAGAGACAAGGACTTTATTATTGGTTCAATTACTCTATCTTAGGGGACACATCTAAGAATTAATATATTCTTATGACCAGGTTATGTTAACTACTTCAGAATACTCTCTAATGTACTGTAATAATCCAAAACATAACAACCTAAATATAATGAGCATGAGTTTCATTTCTTCTTATTCCAAAGTGAAATAATCACAGAACTTTAATGAATCAGCTATATAGAGATAAACCCCAGACTCTCTTCTAAATTACTATAATTAATACATTTTCTATTATTTGATCTAGTGTTAAAGGAGAAAAGAGGACAAAAATTTATTGAGTACCTATTACATGCCAAGTACTATGCTAAATAATCCACATTATTCAAACAACATAATTGTTCAGTAATATTGGAATTCATACCCTACTCTTGTATGAGCAGGTGAGTGATTTGCCTAAGATTGTACACCTAGTAATATAAGAGCTGTGCTTCTGCTTTGGACTAACCCAAAGCTCGTGGTCTTTCACCCACAACATGCTGAGTGGTGCTAGCCCTCCTTTTTGTCTTTTTACATGGTCCCAACCCATGTTATGTAAGGATGGTAGGGTCCTTCTCAAATAGAGGTACGAGAGAAAGGAGGAAGGGAGCAAAAGGAAGATAGTAACCGTCTCTTCTGCTGTTGTTGATCCCTTAAGTCAACCAGTCAATGTTTCTTTCAGTTTCTCTCTGTCTTTGTCTTTCTGATATCTGAGTCTTTTTCGGTGTTATTCCGCCAAGCTTTCTGGCTTGATATGAATCGTGTCTAGACCATACATATTCATCTCCTTTAATTTTTTCATATTTTCCTAATGCTTTCTCCTGTTCATGTTGTGGTTTGCAGGTTTGTACAGTTTCTCCTATGTTGGGCTAACAGTTCGCACAGGGAGTTTTGGCTTTCCCTAGAATTCCTAAGAAACTCTTTGGTCCTCTCCCTTGTTGGCATACAAATCAACTAACATTTCAATTTTTTTTAAACCTCACCTAACTGTAAATTCTATCCAGACTCGCATTCAAGAGCACTCTCTTTCTACCCAGGACCTTAACGATGTATTCTGCTTGGATTATGGGGCCCTTTCAAAAATTTTTTCTGGGTCCCTGGAATTTAAACTGATGATTACCTTTTCATTTTAAAATTTTATCTTATTTGTATAATTCTCCTTCTATTTTCTCTTTTCCAGTGTGTGATTATTCCCTAATATATGGTAATTCATACACATAATTTTGGTGTTATTTTATTATTTGAATTCATATGCCTGCCATTCTGAGGTCTTTGCACACATTTTTCCAGTTTATTATAATCTACAAATTTCATCAAATATGTTATATGTTCCTTTTCCATTATTAGTATTCAGTGTTTTCGGGTTTTTGAGAGGCTCAATGCCGGGAAAATCCCAGGGGAAGACAAATGCGTGTGCCCAGTAGGACTTGTTGAAAATTATTTCAGATGAGTAACATTGTTTTAAAAACAGTTGCCATTTCCTTTTTTGGTATAACTCCCATTGCCCTGTCCTTAAGGCAACACATCAAGACTTAATTCCTTTTATGATCTTTAATCAATTCATAGTATTTATATAATAAGTGTCAAAGTATCTGACTTTAAGGGGCAGCTTCTTTAATACATTTGGAAAATAAATTATCATATATTTGTCTGTGAGTTGTTTACTTGGCAGCTAATTCTCTGAATTGCAAGTTCTTCAGTTCCGCTGCAATGGACACAACTCTCTTTGCTGTCGGTTACTGATTGGAATTCTGGGACCATGTCCTGATCAATGAAATACTGCCACTTCCTTAGCTGTCACACCTAATAGGTTGCAAATTCCATGAGGAAAGAGCTGAGCACTTATTTCTGATAAGCCAATTCCAGGCACTGAGCACACTATCTATAGTAGATTTATTTAAAAGTGTGTTTTGATGAACAAATATGATTGCATGCTGTTTGTTAGTCACAATGATACTGGGCACTGGAGATCCAATGATTATAAAGAAGATTCTCCTTTCCTATAGGCTATAGTTTGTAGAAAATAAAAAGTATTAAATAGATAATTAGAATAATACATGATATACCAGGTTAAGGCTGAAGAGAATGGGCTAAGGGAAAATACTGATAAGAGTTGAAGTAAAGATCAAAGGACTCTAGCTGGGTAGGGAAAGACATGAAGACAGTGTGGTGACGGGGGGGCGGGGGGGGAGTCTGTGACCTAGAAGAAGTATTGCATGAATGAATTGGGAAAATTGGTATAGTACTTAGAAAGTGGAGGGTTTGGCTCTTTATTTAAAAGGTACAGAAGCTCCCGGTAAAATCTAAACTCATGAATGTGATATAGGAAAAGATGGCCTGGAGGAGAAAATCACTATTCAGGAATAGACAACAAAAAACTGAGATGTCAAATGAGGGGTTAGCTCATCAGCATGGTACTGTGTCAATTGAAATAATCAGAGTCTGTATGAAAACGTCAACCAAATATTTCAAACTCTTCTCTAGGGCACAGATTTCCCTCCTTTGAGTTAGGGTGCTGTTCTGGGAGCACTCCAGACAGCTCTGTAATGCCTCTGTGCCAATGCTTATCACATCAAATAGTTGTTGTCGTTTTACATGTTGGTGAATACTTTGAGAGTAAGGACTACATTGTGCCTCTGGCTCTAGCAGAGGGGATGATACCTAGAAATACTTCAAAAATATTTCTGGATGAATGAATGAATGAATTCACCTATTGCAAGTAGGCTTAGTTTCAGGTACAGCTTGACGAAGAAACTCAACATTTTCCGATCTCTGCTTTCTTTGGTTTGGTCCTATTCTTAGACATTTCTCTTTCTGTGCTATAAAAAGGGAGCCAGACCTCATATTGCTCAGTCCATTGTCTGCATAGTTGGGTATGTGCACCCCACAGCATGCAAAATGTGATCCAAAGCTTCTAAGAGTGAGGAAAGCATGGTTACCCAAGGGAAATCAAGGTGTAGTTATCAAAAAATGAATGGATCCTGGGTGGCAGTAACAACAGATATCTACTATAAAAGGCGACAGTTATTTTTCTTGTGAGACAAAGAGGTACCAACAATAACTTCAAGAAGTGCAGGGATTGGATCTTGGTTACTCTTTAGGACTTGGAGTCATCACCTGGATGTTTCTGAGTAAAGGTCATCTGCCTTTGTTCCTGATGAGCTGCTCACTTTGACTTCCCAGAAACTCAGGGAAGCTGAACTTCCCTGGGTTTGGAGGTTTCTCGTTGTGGGTCACACTACTCACCTTTCCAGGAACCCTTACAGCCATGAAGCAAGGGGCACTGTGGCTGCCATAAGCAGTCTCCTAATTGGGTGTCCCCTCAAAGTATACTGAGGGAAACTTGACAATGACTTCTGATTAAAGTTAGACTTGTAAAGCTCCCAGTAAATAGCCTTGTTGCTCAAAGCAACTCTTAGAGGAGAAAGGAGGATAAAGGTATAAGGAGTTGGGGATAGTGGTATGTGACTTGTGATACTGAGAATCACTACAAGCTGTAGGTGAAGGGGAAGGTCCACAATGGATTTCAAGATGGCAGAAAGAAAAGGTGGCTTCATTGGTCAATGTTACATCTTGGAAGTCAGAGGCCAAATCTGCCCATGGTATTTAGCTGTGCATACTGATTCTTAGCAAAATAATACTCATAATTCTTAACAAAATGTTAGAAGCCTCAATAGCAGAAAAATAAAAAAATCTAAGAAAAACTTAAATCTTAAGAAGGGAAAAAAATAAAGTGATAGACAAGTTTTTACACAGAACAGACATGAGCATGTTATCTTAATCTCCCTCAGGCTTTGGGCCATTTTAATTCTTTTCCAACTTACAAATTACTTTAACATTTCTAAGGGACACAGATGTCTTAAATTGATAAGTAGAATGTCAAGCATCACTTCCAGTAACAGGAAAAGAATCCACCGTCTTTAATTTTTATGTCTAATTGACTTCAGTTCAGGTGTAGTCAAATGTATATTATTTCTTAATTTGACACCTTCCATTTAAGAGGTCTTATTTTATATGTGTCAGAGTTACAGGTGTGAAATTAGTCACTGGGAAGGCTAACTGTTCCAGATTCTTTTGACCTTATGGCTGGAGGGAATTTAATTGTAACCTCATAAAAAGAAAGGAATTCTGGCCACTAGGGAAGATGATTACATGGTCATTGACAATGTGAACTTGAATGGCTACATTAGCTCTTTAATTATAATGAATCAAGAAGAAATGTTCAAGGTTGGAAAGGAGGCACCTGGCAGGGGATAATGACAGGTAGTTATGCAGATGGTATCAACACTCACAGAATGAAGAGGCTGGAGCTTCTTTGAACCAGTTTGAAGATTTCAGCAAAGAGAAGTGCAAAACTCACAAAAGGTTCAGTGTCAGTCATTAAAACTCTGTCAAGTGGCACACTTCTGTTCACTAACTTGCAAGCTGGGGTTTTTCTTGGCTAGGAAGGTGGCTCTGTTGTCTTTTCTCCCTTGAATTCTTCATGCTAATATTTTTCCTTCTTTTTTTTTTTTTCTTTTCTTTTCGAGTCTGTGTCTTTTCATGCTGCCCAGGCTGGGCTTGAGCTTCTGAGCTCATGTGATCTCTTGCCTCAGCATCCCAAGTAGCTGAGATCACAGGCCTGTATTCTTCATGCTAATTTAGTATTGATTACCTTAAATGTGAATGGAGGGGAAAGAAAAATAAAATAGCTAAAATCAATACAGTATATCAAAAACTTCCAGTAACCAAGGTTTCTTCATATAAGTTCTCACAATTAAGAAATTGGTTTTGTTTTGTCTGTTTTTGTTTTTTATTCCCAGCTCTGGCTTTAACTTCTGTCATCCGAAAGCACCCAGGGCTGTTCTTAATGCACACAACATAGTCATTAAGACTAGATAAATAAATTAATGATGAAGGAATGGATAACTATGGGAACATGAATGTTGTGAAGGAGAAATAAAAGCAACTCAAAATGGATGTAAGGAAACAGCTTCAGTATTAGATCTCAATTTACATACCTTTTATAACACTAAAAATAGATATATTTCTTGGAATTCTTTAAAGAAAGTCTCTTGAGAACACTTGTGAGGTAATCATTTTTAGTCAGAGATGACTTAATTAAGGTAAGGATATATAAACAGCTTTTACCACCCACAGGCAAAGTACTGTTGTTTGTCAGAATAATGAAACTGGTTTCTGTTTATAGAAAACCAGACGGTCCTCATTGGAGTTCCTTCTTCTAAGCAGTGAAAAACAAATGCCCCTGTGAAAAAATATGTTGTCTTAGGATGTAGAATCATTACCTTGGGTGGTATGTTTAGGGAGAGAACAGTTACTCCTCACTGCTAATGCTTCCTTCCATGTGGATAGAACTTCTGTTAGAATCATTTCCCTCTGCCTCTCTTGTTACTTCTCTCCAGGGAAAGTTTTATTTGATAGGAAAATTTGGGAGAAGACACTGAGCCTCACCCTGTTCTCCAGTGCCATCCTGCCCATTATTGGTTCCCCTAGGCCAGCGCTTCTCAAAATGTGCTCCTGGGCCAACAATCCCAGCACCTGGAGACGTGGGAATTTGTTACATAAATGCCAAGGATGGCCTCTGTATATCGGCCCTATTATTTACTCCCTCACTGGAGGCTGGGAGCAGTGAGCTCAAGAGCCCAGTAGTGCCAGACTCAGTGTTTGCACACCCGATTGTTTTAAATATGGCCCAGATAAGTAGGTTCTTAACTACTTAGAACTTTTTGTTTTGCCTACCCTGTGAAACTGCACCCAACATCTGCTAGCCATCGATAGGAAGAATCCTGCATCTATACCAAGATTCCTAGCTCTGCTGCCTTGGGAGCTCATTGACCCAGAGACTCTGCTTAGCTGCTGAGGGCACCACTTAGTAATTGCAATTCTCTCCTACGATTCCCCCTCTCTCTTGGAGTTCCCTTGTCCTCCTTCTCTTTGGAATGGTCTCATGCTGTGAGAAGCTTTCCCCAGGAGCAGACTTCTCAAAGTGTGTCAGCCAAATAAAGCGTGCTGTGTGTGACTGCCCTCTCATGGTCACATCGTTTTCATCAGCCCCCAAACCCGTGGAACTCACTGCAGAATTCCAAATTCTCTGATTTTACTTCAGATCTACCGAATCAGAAACTCCTGCCTGGGGCCCAGTAATATGTATTTTAATAAGTCTATCAGATGATTCTGTTGCTGTGGGAGTCTGAGAACAACTGCCTCAAGTTTGATTGGGGAGGGCCCCATTGGGGAGGCCTACAGTTCTCCAGTGTTTATGCTGTGACCTGGTAGGTAAGTTTCTGTATTATCTGTTACTGTGTAACAGAGTCCCCAAAACTTAGTGGCTTAAAACCATAAACATTTACTATCTCATGGGTTTTGTGGGTTGAGAATTTAGAAGCAGTTTAGAGGGGTGGTTCTGCTCAGGGTTTCTCATGTGTTATAGTCGAGGGGGGTTGGGGCTTCAGTCATCTGGGGGCTTGAGGGCTGCATGATCTACTTCCAAGGTGGCTCAGTCATATGGCTGTTGGTAGGAGGCCTCAGTTCCTCACTGTCAGAGTGCCTCCACAGGGCTGCTTGGGTAACCTCATGACCTGGCAGCTGGCTTCCCCCAGAGAGACAGGGAGATCCATGAGAGAGCAAGACAAGTCATAATGTCTTTTGTGACCTAGCCTCAGAAGTCACATTTGTCATTTTCACAATATCCTATTAGCTCTATGAGTCAGCCATATATAGCATGGAACAGGGCTACACAAGGACATGATTACCAGTTGGCAGGAATCATCGGGGCTGTCTCTCTAAAGCAGGAATGAAACACTGGCCATCTGTGTCTCCCAAACATATGTCTCAATCATCAAAGGTAATATTTTACTTCTGTCTGTTTATGCCTGTGCCTCATTTGATTGCCATTGGATGGGGAAAAGCAATGTTTTTTACTGACCACCTCAAAACCCAACATATAAAAATTATAAATCATGGTGACCTCTGTCTTATTTTTTTGAATAAACTGTTGATAACTATGTATGAATAAGCGGCATATCTTTAATCTTTAATATATTTATTTAATCTTTATTATACATCTCTATATCTTTAATATGTATCTCCATACATCTTTAATCTTTATATATATGAACTATATATCTTTTTGAATAAACTATACATCTTTACCGGGATGTTCCACAGCACCTCAAGGAGGTACTCATCTACCCCACTGTGTTAGTCTACTTTGAATTGCTATAAAGGGATATCTGAGGCTGGGCAATTTATAAGGAAAAGAGGTTTATTTGGGCCACAATTCTGTAGGCAGTACAAGAAGCATGGCACTAGCATCTGTTTGGCTTCTGGTGAGGCCTCAGGAAGCTCACAATCAAGATGGAAGGTGAAGGGTGAGCAGCGTGTCACATGGTAAGAGAGGGAGCAAGAGGGGAAAGAGGAGGTGTCATCTCCTTTAAACAACCAGCTCTCACATGAATTGCCAGCAGAGAACTCACTCATTATTGGGAGGAGGGCACCAAGCCATTCATGAGGGATCCACCCCCGTAACCCAAACACCTCCCACTAGGCCCATCTCTAACAATGGGGGATCACATTTCAACTTGAGATTGGGAGGAGATGAATTTTCAAACCATACTAACTGGTAAACCTATTTTTTCTTTGTTTCTTTTTAAAGTCAACAGTACCACCATCTACCCAGCTGCCCAAGTCAGAAATCTAGAAACCTGCCTCCTTCACCCCAATTCCTGTTACTCACTAAGCCCTGTTTATTCGATCTCCTGAATGGCTCTCAGATTGGACCACCTCTCTTCTTCACCAAAGCAATCTCTCAATAGATTGTTGCAATGACCTCCAGCTGGTCTCCGTGCCTTCCCTGTGAAAAATAGTGTAGAGGCGGGAGAGTGGAGGCAAGGAGGCCAGCTGGAGATGTCATGTCAATCCAGTTGAGAGAGGAAAGTGGTGGTAATGAAGAGGGCTAGACCAGTTTGAGAGCTATTCAGGAGATAAAGTGAACAGGACTCTCTGATTTCTTTAAAGTGATATCTTCTTTCAGTTTCTTGATGGTTCCCCTTTGTTTTCAAAGTCCTAATTCCGAGAAGGCTATGCAAGACCTTCATGGCCTGGCTTGACTTACACATCTCCAGTTTTCTCTTTTAGACACTATCCTGAGCCAGTCAGAATTTTTAAACCCATGATTGCCTATTTCCACTCAACACCAAACCCTTTATATTCTTTCTCCTCTACCTGAAATGCCCTTTGTCCCACCCTGTTCACTCAAGGAGCTTTTGTTTGTTCTTCAGGTCTTGGTTGAGATGTTTCTGTTTTGGGGGTATGCGACCTTTTGGGACTTCCATGTTTGGAATAGAAGTCTATGATCTCCTGCAGCATGGGGTAGTTAACTAATCATAGCATTTACCAATATTAAAATATCAATTTACTTGACTCCTTTACAAAACTGCACAGTGCTTGAGGTAGGGACCACGTCTTATAGACTTTTTAAAATGCCAAGTCCCTGCCATATGTTCCGCACTTGATATCATTTGTTGAAAGAATGAATGCTTTTATACTTATTATTTAATTTCTTTTGCTTATCTCTCAGTGGAGGGTTGTCTTGTTGGTTGTTGTCTC
Organism: Cacajao melanocephalus; assembly: GCA_963573385.1. Classification (NCBI taxonomy): domain Eukaryota; kingdom Metazoa; phylum Chordata; class Mammalia; order Primates; family Pitheciidae; genus Cacajao; species Cacajao melanocephalus. Next base: position 88,762 of record CAUYLG010029907.1, read on the forward strand.
ATTATTTGGCTTTATATGCTGTCCTCCCTCCTTCCCACCCCCGTACCTCCTTTCCTCTTTCTACTTTATTTCTTTTCTTCAAACATTCCCAAATATTTGTTGAGCTCTTACTGTATACCAGTAAGTGCTTTTGTAACTTCTGCCATTTCTTCATACCTTCTGTACTGGATTTCTCTACTTGCTGTTGTTTTTAATTTTTACTATGAAAGTGGATATTTTTAAAGAGCCTTCTAACCTTTGTCTAACATTGTAATGAACATAGTGTATAATGCTTGAGATGCTTGAAATACTACTCTAAATGCACAGGGGTGTGGTCACTTTTCCAAACTTGGAATAGTGATGCACAAGCCTGACTTTATTTTCTTAAACACATAAAAATGCTTGGGTAAGCATGTTCACTGGGTTCCTTCTAAATGAACTTTTATGAAGAAAAGGACACCAAGGTTATCCGCAGCACTTCACAGTGCGTGGGTAGATATTAATGTGGCTGTCTCCAGTCACAGATCATAGGGACTTATGTGACAGTGCTGTGCTGGTAAATTGGCTGTTTAATGTATAGCATTTGCCAGTTTTCGTGATACAAATACTCCCCTCCTGGCTGATTTCAGGCTACTAATATGACATCACTGAATATGGAGTTGGGAAATGAGAGGGAGAATCGGCTCATCACTGCTATATGGGGGGCATGGGCTTCCAGGAAGAGAGTGCTGGACAGCGATTATGAGGTTGTCCAGCACCTTGTCTCCTTTTCTGAAACTTGTCCTAACCACGGCACAGTTGTTACCTGGATTATTTTGATGGGAATAATCGGAATATCAGAATTATGGGAATAATCAGCTCAACTAGGCTGGGCAAAGTACTTTCCAGAAAACTTAAATTTGGAATTTGTTTGGCTGGTTTCATGAACAATATAAACTGGGAATTAGTGGCATGAACATTTCTTTCAAATGGGCTTAGAACAGAATAAACCAACCTGCAGCAAGAAAGAAGCAGCAACAGGAGATGGAGAGGAGGGAATGTCTGGGTTTGTACAGCTCTCAAGCAGTGCCTCTGTCTATGGAGCTGTGAGACTCCTTTAGCCTCTTGGCTTAAGCTAGCTCTATGTTACTTGAAAATCAAGATCTTAATAGCACAAAGAATCTGGCTGAAAAACAACAATCTATAACACTTTTCTTTTCTACATTTATCTTCCAACCACCTATCCAGAAATCAACCTCTGAAATAATAAATCCTTGATTATAGGTTTAAGAGAAGAAATGGTTCTTATAGATAAGAAAATGTCTTTCACAACAGCAACTTCCAATAGGCCAGTGGTTTTCAAAGCATCTTTTCTGGACCCTTAGGGTCCAAGAAGCCCTGGAACTCTGTGATGTCTTGGGGGCTAGGAAAACAACAGCAGGCAGAGGTCCAGACTCCGATTTTAACATCACTAAAGCAGCTCTGGGCTTGTGTACTTTCAAAAGATATTCCATTTGCAGTTGTCTTCATACAGTTTTCCCTGCTGAAGCCTTAGGTAAAATTGGGAAGAGGTTGGCCAGCCTTCTGTGTCCTTAGTGCTCTCTTTGCTGCTGCTGCTCTCCTCCTAGGCAACTGGCCTCACACTCTTAAAATCTTCCTGCCACTGCCTCCTGCAGAAGTAGCTCAGGAAAGGGCAGATAATTTACAGTACATGAAGATAAAACTAACTTAGTAAGTCTAAAGGTGTTAACTTTCTGATATTATCTGCATCACAGTGGAGGACGATGTACAGCACAAGGCAGAAGCCATAGTCATTTCAACCATCACCTAAGAGGTGGATATAGAAATCAGATGCAAATAAGATGGAAAAATTTTCCTGCAACTTCTGAATTTTCTATGTAGACAATGAACACTTTGGTTCAGTTATGGGGTTCATTTCAGAGTCAAGGGCATTGATCCTTTTCCTTACTCAGGAACTGGATAGGAGATGGAGTGATTTTCAGTTTTTTACTCTGGTTTCACTTAGACAAAGTACTTGCATTCCTAGTATCAGCATTTTATTTTTTAAGTTTGTTTTCCAATAGCAAATAGAAATGAATGTGCTGGGCTGGAGTATGTCCAATTACTTTTTTGAAAAACAAAACTAATCTTTAATGATGTTTAGCTAGTACTTCTCTTGGTTCAATATTTTAGATTGTTTTTTAATAGATCTCACAGTTCTCTAAGTGGAGGTGGCATACCTCAGTCACAATGCTGGGGAAATAATCAGCAGTAAGATGGACATGTGAATTTGGAAAAAAAAATCCCAAACTCAAAACAAGACCTCAGGACACCTCTGAGCAGAATCACGGATATAAATTTGTAAAGCATGGTGCCTCAACATGGAGGGCAGAAAAAGGTATAGAATACACTTTGAGGAGTTCTAACATGCCTGAGGCTTCAGATGGAATAAAACACATTCCTCAGAAGCCTCCAGGAGTGGAGGATGTGTGACATTTTCCACACATGTCTAAAATATGGAAATTACATGGATTCCCATAGGTTTTCTTACCGACTTCAGGGACTGTAACCCCATGTAATAGGATTTTATAACGAGCACATTCCCTTTGAATGTGTTCACTGTAACCCCTAGATTACATAATGTATAACCTAATTAACAGGATATTGAATAGATTTTCAGTTAGTACACTAAAGGCGATTGCTACTTAAATACTCAAAAGTTTTGGGGAAAAATAGAAAAGGTGATTTCATTGCTACATAACTATGTAACATAAAATAACATGCACTCTTTCTTGTGTCTTTTGTTTTTGTGTGCCATTGAATCATTTGGCTCTGACATTTTGCTATGAATCTTGTTTGTTGGTAATTGCTTTTGCTCAATTGGACCATTTATATATGAATTAAATTTTCATAAAACTTTTTCTGATAAAACACTCTTACTTGCCAATCTTAAATTTATAGGCTAAATTAATAATTTTTTTTTCATATTTCTTTAAGGCTTTCTTACAGATTTTCTTTTATAGCTTTTTAGTGTCATGTTATTTGGTGGTGGTGTGATTTGATCTTTTATTTTATTGTACTTTAGGTTCTGGGGTACATGTGCAGAACATGCAGGATTGTGGATAGGTACATACTTGGCAATGTAGTTTGCTGCCTCCATTCCCGTCACCTGTATCTGGCATTTCTCCCCATCTTATCCCTTTCCAACTCCCTAACCCCCACTGTCCCTCCCCTAGACCCCCCAACAGGCCCCAGTGTGTGATGCTCCCCCCCGTGTCCATGTGTTCTCATTGTTCAACACTGACCTATGAGTGAGAACATGCGGTGTTTGATTTTCTGTTCTTGTGTCAGTTTGCTGAGAATGATGGTTTCCAGATTCATCCATGTCCCTACAAAGGACACGAACTCATCATTTTTTATGGCTGCATAGTATTCCATGGTGTATATGTGCCACATTTTCCTTG